>SNQJ01S0027590.1:0-31377 GCA_010110895.2 Picea sitchensis
GTACTATCTAGGAAGCCCATGAAGAGGTAAGCTCTACCTTCCATAAATGACACCTTTAGAGTAGCTTGAATATATAATTCCACAACGAATGGGGTTGACCCTATGGAAAATATGTGATCGATACAGATAAATGCATTGTGTAGGAGGAATGAAACCTACCCTATATGCCAATAAGGAGCACAATACCCACCGAAGAAGTCAAAAAATTCCAAGACAACACATGTGATAAATAAACATCTCTTAAGGAAACTGCATAACAAAACATCTCCATGACATTTTGATTAGTCTAAATGGAATAAAAATGTTAAAGGGGGGTAAAAAACTATATAAAAGTTGAAAAAATGGGTTAAATTAGGTGGAAAACACATTTTTACCATATCATTTAACTTTTTACCACTTGGAGAGCACTCGGGGCCCTTTTTATCTTCCAACCTTTCAAGGACTAGTATGAGATGCACAGATCTCGAAACTCGAAACTGCTTAGAGTAGGTAAGAGACCCTTCCTTCCTCTCCATTTTCATCCAATTTTTATTTTTTTGGTAAATTTTGAGTTTGTAATACATTTTGTAGGGTAGACGACCATGTACGCGGCCTTATTCAACACAGGCCGTGTACATGGAAGGATGTACATGATCCCTATTAGTGACAGTCATGTATGTATGCAACTATCCTAACAGGAGGTTGTGTACATCTCTATAAGCTTTCAAAAAGAAAAATATAACTCAAGATTTTGGATTTTTTTCAGGATGGTGATTGAATGGAGGGAAAGAGAGCATGGGGATGTTGATAATGAGGTCATCATGGGTGACCCAGAGTCTCAAAAATCCCTCCGACGATACAAAATTTATAATTTCTTCCATTGTAACAGGATTAGAACACAATGGAGATTTCTTGAAACATTGATCGATTATTGGGAGCCCGAAGTTGATGCATTCATGATTAACAGGTAGTCCTTGAAGATTGAGACCAAGGATATATATATTTACTTGAAAGGCTATTTCATCGAGGTGATATAGTCAATTTGAAAGGGAAGGTATCCATTGGTCTTACAATCAACAAACACATTGTGATTTATTGCTCAATTGAGACAAAGAAAGTTGGGAGCCAACTCCCAATGAACAATTGTATAGCCTCAACCTTAAAATCACTGTCTTGATTATTGCTTAGATTGTAGGATCTATATCATTACATCAAGCTTCAAGAATGATGATGTTCTACGCATTTGAGTGGTTGAGACCTCTTATATATGATTGGAGTAATGATTTGTGCTAGGCATATCTGTAAAAGAAAATTTCCACTTAGCCATAACTGGTTGTTGGTTAATCTTACATGAATATGAGTCAAATTTATGCCTTAGGAAAGAGGCTTAATCATTCCACTCTGAAATGGCTTCTTCACTCCCTCATTCTAAAACAACTTCTTCATTAGCTCACGACCATAACTCAAATCAGGGCCTTTAGGAAAGATATTGACAAATGGATTAATGAGCACAACAACAAATGAATCATAGTAGGGATTTATCACACTCTATCATAAAGAAGGAAGATCAGAATTTGCATGTTGGCCACCCTACTAATGTACACTAGTAGTTGGGATTGTAATTAATTTAAAATCAATCAAAGAATTATTCTAATCTTTGAAAAAACCAAGCAGAAAGTAGCATGAATTCATAGAGTGTAATTTTTTTTCTTGCTATAGATAGATATAGTCTGAAATTTGAAATTTAATGTGAACAACCAAAACAATATTTTTGAAAAAAATGGAAATATAATTAACTAACTCCTACTTGTTCTTGATAGAAAAAACCTCATGCAAACTAGAGGCAAAGATAGTGATATTAAGCGTTTTGATGAAATCAATTTCAAGAGTGTGAATTTACCTCTAATGAGTAAAAAAAACCAATAGTGTGAGCTTATCTATTGAATTTCATTGAACAATTGGAAATGACAACAACAATAGCCCCAACCACTTTCCCAACATCAATGACAAACAATCCTACTTTCCCAACACCGGTCACCTTGTTAGAATTACTCATTGATTGCTTCTTTCACATGGGTGGCATTGATAAATCAACTTGTACCTTATTATATATTACATTTGGTAAGTAGCTTGATTTCACATAGATGATGTATCCCTTCCCTAGTTGTGGTTGGAGCGGTGAGGCCTGATAAAAAAAGCAGATCAAATGTCTTTCCCAACATACACTTGAATGCCTTACTGTCTTCATGGTGCTAAGAAGATCATGGAATTTAGCTTGGCCTCTACTCTCATTGTTATTATGTTGGACCTTGAAGTGGCTAGAGAGTTTCTAAACTAACCTCGTTTTTCCAACAAATCTCTCAAGCAGTCGACACAGTGGTTATATTGTTTGGGAGAGTCATTACTAGAGGTTGTGGAGGATAATTTAGTTTGTTTCTATCTCATCCTTGGCTCCCTCTAGATCCATTATTGTCCCCTTTCCATACCTATATTCAACACTAAATAGAGCAAGGGATGGCTCCATTATCGGCTGATTTCCCTATCTATACACACCACTGAATAGAGAAAGTGATTTTGATAGAGTCCCCTGCCTCTTCATCCAAGAGCACCCATGGAGCCTATGTAAGGAAAGAAGCACATGTAAACCTCTTATTAATACTTGTAAACCTCCTCTAAATATATGTGGCACTTGTGAAACATGAGTTCTACAATGTTGCAATTGGAAATTATCATTTCAATATTTTTTTTCAATGAAAAAAAAAAATTTTATATTTTAAAATTTTATTTGTTAAACCTTTTCAAAGTAATGTAGTTGTCGTAATATGTTTCTCCTCAGGCCTGGATTTTTATTGCAATAACACACCCCCCTTATGGGTAAGACTATAGAATATGATCCACGTCTGGAACTAGACTGGATAATGGTGGTGCAACTGAAACTGCTTATTTTGGCCATAAAATTGCACTTGGGGAATCTTTGAATTGATAAACGACTCTTGTTTTCTTGGATTCTTTCTCTTTCTTTTTCTTCTATTACTCTGGAATTAAATCTTGGGTTTGAGAAAGAATAAAATAGAGTTGTATGGGGATTTCTCAATCTACGTCTAAATGAATTTAGGAAACAGGTTTCTTTTCTTAAAGAACCAATTTCAGCAAATTCGATAGGAGAAAACCTTATTTTCTCTTGCATCTTCAAATCTTCAACTAGATACACTATGACTAATTTACTACAACACCCATAATTCCCATGCGGCCTCTAATTAGTTGCAACAAGGCTCCCAACATTTCTCTACCTTAACTTATATTCTAAAACTAAAATGACATCCCGAAAGTAGATAACATGATTGGTAGAGTGTCTAGGTGTTTTTTAAATAGGGAACTTATTTTCCATATGAAATTTTCATAGAAGATACCAGGTGTGTTTCATGAAGATCACAACTATAAATATAACTTTACATGATACTAATAATATGCTTGGTTTTCTTTACAAAGATATATTAGGAAAACAACGTGCATCATAATGGGAGTAATGGCCAACTATTGTTCATACATTTTCCACGTTAAAGTCAACACATTGTATGAATATGGGAGACTATGAAATCATTTTCATCACCCTAATCATCCACACTGAAAACAAAATGCAATCACTAGGTTTCCCAAATTCAGTGGAAATTTATAAGTTGAAAATTAACATAATCATCACCCACAATATATGTTTATGGTACCTGATCAAATTTCATTATTTAAACTTGACTGGATGTTTAATTGTAGCTAATGGTTATTCAAACTTGAATGGATGGTTAATTGTAGCTAATGGTTATTTAAACTAGAATTGATGTTTAATGGTTAATGGTCAATTTATTTCTATGTTTTGATGGATGGATGTTCAGTCCAATCATGAATTCCCATTAGCGGTTGCTCCTTTTTTTTTCAAACAGATTCCCTCTACATAAACCAACTTTATAAATTGAAAATCTTCTACAAGTGGAGATGTTGTTGAGCTAAATGTTGTAGGCACAACGGGACACCAAAAGCTATAGCTTCTAAACTTCACAAACCATACTTCTATGGAATCAATTTTACCAGAAAACAATCCTTCCTCCATAAATTTTGAATTCTCTATACATTGTTCGTGACTGTAAAAAGGATTGAGTACCATGACAAACAAAGACATGAAAAATAAGAATTGTTGAAACAAGATTCAAAATATGAAAAAAAACACATTAGAAAAATAGGAGGCGAAACATTTTCTTACAAGAATAATATTACCTAACATGCTTCATCATGTTCCAGAGCCACTTCAGAATGACTTGTTGATTATGGATCAAGCCAACATATATTACAATACAAAGGTATCCTCTCTAATCATTATTCTCTACATCAAGGAGAAAATATTGCTATATGCAATGATTCAACACTCGGTGTTTTTGGTAGTGGCGACATCTCTATTGACAACATGGCTTCCAAAGATGTACTTCATGTTCCAAATATCGATCCAAACTTACTTTATGTCTACTACATGACTCACACTAAAAAAAGGGTGGAATTCTTGCGTAACAAATGGGTTGTGAAGGATGATGGTTGTGAATATAGGATTATTGTTTCAAATGGGTTGTGAAAAATGTAGGTTATAAATATAAGATTGTTTCCTTGAGGTATTGTTATGAAACATAGAGGATGTAAAAACTTGGTAACACAATCATCCAACAAACTAATAGAGTTCATGGTTATGATTGTAAAGGAAAATGACATCAATACACTTGGGCATACAACCTATGGATCCATATGAACATGAGCACAAACATCATGTTTCAAAGGAATCCTTCCATCCACCCTCCAAGCATTGTTTGGGTTGGATGCCTACTCAAGAAACACCATTAAGAATCCTTCCCTAAGAACTAATCCCACCATCTCTCTCAATATCCTATGCATGTGCATAGTGACATTTGTGGACCCATGAGAAATCTCTCTATCTTCATAACCATTCCTAAGGGTCTTCCACCTACCTGAGATCATGACCATGCTATTTTTCACAACCAGTAAGTGTACCACCCAACATAATTCCTTACAGGTACTCGTATGCACAAAAGAGTGAGATTGAAAGTATGATTCAAGAAATGTTTGAGGTTGATATCATTCAACCTAGCCAAAGTGATTTCTCTTCACCAGTGGTGATGGTTACAAATAAGGAACATTCATGGAATATGTGTCCATATTATAGATAAGCACAACAAAATGATCATTAAAGATAAGTTTCTTATTCTTGTCATTGATGAATTATTAGATGAATTCCAAGGAGTAATTTGTTTACTAAGTTGGATCTCTGCTTTGGATATCATCAAATCATAATGAGGAAAAACAACATACCCAAAACACTTTTAGAACACATGGAGGTCGTTATGAGTTTTTCATAGTGTCATTTGGCCTTATTAATGCACCTTCAACATTTCAAAG
The DNA here is from genome assembly GCA_010110895.2 of Picea sitchensis. Classification (NCBI taxonomy): domain Eukaryota; kingdom Viridiplantae; phylum Streptophyta; class Pinopsida; order Pinales; family Pinaceae; genus Picea; species Picea sitchensis. The sequence goes on from SNQJ01S0027590.1 coordinate 5,431, forward strand.
ATTGATGAATTCTATTTTCAAACCCTTACTCAAAAAAATTGTGTTAGTATTTTTTGATGATATACTAATCTATAACAAATCATGGGAATAACATGTACAACTTGTTGACATGGTGTTAAAACTATTGGAAGAGAAACAACTATATGCAAATCCTTCCAAGCAATGTTCCTTTGGTGTTCAAGAATTGGAATATCTGGGTCATATTGTATATCATAAAGGTGTCAAAGTGGACCCTAACAAAGTTAAAGCTATGATGGAATGACCAATTTTGAAAACTTTGAAGAGTCTTAGAGGATTCTTAGGATTAACAAGATATTACTGCAAGTTTGTTAAGAGTTATGGTCAAATAGAAACACCTATAACATCGTTATTAAAAAAATATGCATTTTTTAAGACTCAAAAATAACCAAAGCTTTTGAAAAGCTTGAGGATATGTGTACGACTCTTGTCTTGCAAGGATAATTTTAAGGATGGAAATTTATCTTTGAATGTAGAAACCTTGGAGAATATTAGTAGTCCCTAATATGAAAACTATAAAATGTTTGGCGATATTTTTTAAGAAAACATTCAAATTTCGAAGGATTTTATATATTTTATATAAATTTGGGCTATTTTTAAGGTAAAATGATTTTATTCTATGGAATTTGGGTGAATCGCTTTTAGAAAAAATGGAAACTGGCAAATCATTTTTTTTGGAAAAATTATGGAAACTTAGCCCATGGGTGATATATAGCCCCTAAAATTTTATTTCTGTCTTGGTCATGCATGATTTCACAAAAACATTTATTGTGGAATGTGATGCCTCGGGACATGGCATTGGTGTACTTTTAATACAAGAAGGAAGGTCCATTTTCTTTGAAAGTTTCCAACTTAAATAAAAGAACTTATTCAAACCCATTTATGAAAAGAAAATGTTGGCCATATTTCATGCAATTAAGAAATGATGTCCATACCTAATAGTGACATATAGGTTTTACTATGTGCTATTCCAAAATCTAATTGGGTAGAAGAATCAAGGATAGAATGGAAGAAAGATCAAAAGGTATGCAAGATCATTCAACAACTACAAGAGGACTCCAATGCACTAGATAAATTTGTATGGAAGAATGATTTACTATGGTATCAAGATTGCTTATATTTATGTAAGAATTCCCAACTCAAGAAAAATGTCCTTTTGGAATTGCACACTTCTCCTGTAGGGGGACATTCAAGGTCCTGGAAACTTACCACAAGATCAAGAAGGAGTTCTTCTAAGAAGGTCTTAAAACCAATGTTCAAAATTTTATGGCTAAATATGTGGTTTTCCAACTGAATAAAGGAGACACAATCAAGACCCCAGGTCTCCTACAACCATTAGCTATACCAAGTCAAGGTTGGAAAGAGGTTTCTATGGATTTTATTACAAATCTACCAAGTCCGAAGGAAAGAGTGTCATCATGGTAGTAGTGGATTGACTCACAAAGTATGCCCATTTTTTCTCCCTTTCTCATCCTTTTAAAGAAAGTACAATAGCCACAACATTCACAAAAACAATTTAGAAGCTACACGGAATCCCTAAGATCATTGTAAGTGAAAGAGATCCAATTTTCACTAGAAAATTTTGGACTGAATTATTTTCCTTTTTCGGTACTCAATTGGCTCACAACTCCTCTTACCATCCCCAATCCAATGGGAAAATAGAACTTGTGAGTAAATGTATAGAAGTGTATCTTCATTTTTTTGCATCTAATAAACAAACACAATGGGTCAAGTGCTTTCCCTTGGCAGATTGGTGGTACAACACATCCTTCCATATTTCATCAAAAATGTCCCCATTTATGGCACTTTATGGGTATCATCCTCCATCCATTGCATGATCACCCTTGAAAGGGAAAGCAAAGGTTAAAGTAATGGAGGACTACATAGAGCATCAACAAGAGGTTCTCAAACTATTGAAGGAAAACTTGGTTACAACACAAAATAGGATGAAAGAACAAGAAAATCAACATCGCAGTGAAAGGGAATTTGAAGTGGAGGATTATATATTTTCGAGACCACAACCATACAAACATATGTCACTTGAGCAACAAAAGAAGGAAAATAAATTAACACCCAAATATTATGGTTCATGTAAGGTGTTATAAAGGATTGGAAGTATGAATTACAAATTGGAGTTACCTAGATCTACACATGTACATATGGTATTCCATGTTTCTTGCTTAAAGAAGGTAATTAATGACAAGATACCAGTTCAAACTATTTTACCAGAGATTAATGAAGAAGGGAAAATCATACTAGAACCATAAACAATCTTTGAAACATGGGTTAAGAAGTTGTGAAATCGATCAATTACTGAGTACCTCATCAAGTGGAAGAACTTACCAACAGAAGAAGTGACATAAAGCCCATGTAAATCCCATGAACAAAGACTTGGGTTTTCTATCAAAAGTGTCAAGGAAGCTTGCAAAAATTCTTGACTCAAGGACCACTCTGAGATAAAAATTATAGTTATCAAGCAGAGGAACCTGTGACTCTGCTCCAGGCCTAGGATCATATTGTGATAGAAGATATTAGGTGGTTTAGTATTGGTATTGAGATTGTCTATCTGAAATCTTGTTTTGGGTACATGGGAGGAGAAATGGATGAAAGAGATTTGATGAAGATAAAAAATTCTTGAGGAGGCATGATGACTTTATCAATTGCAATAGAACTTTGTTGTTTTCTGTTTCAATAAAAGTTCATGAAAATGAACATCTTTGTGTTACTCAACATGCTCCTCTTATGAAAATCTTGATGGAGCGAAGGAAAAGGATGAAAATCTTGATGCAAAGTATAATATGCTTAGAAATCTAATGCTAAATCTACGAAGGAATCCCCTTTAGTATCCCAAAATGACAAAATTATTGGAGAAGTACAAGAGAAGGGAAAATACACCAACTTAAGGAATCTTTGAGAAGAAATTCATTCCATGCTCTAAATTTGCATAGGATGAGGCAATCAACATACATATTTTTATAAAATGATATCATATGTCTTTAGTATTAGAAAATGTGGGCTTTTGATTGTCTTACAAATCTAGAAGGTTAAGTATGTCGTATGTAGGAAATATCTATGCAAGTACAAGAGATATTTTGAGTTGGGCTCCAAATGTCTTGAATCGACACCATGTATTTTGTTGAAGTATTAGTTTCAACTTTTATATAAATAAAATTTTAATTTCGGTTTAAAAACACTTCTCGGAAATTATTAAAATAACTAAATAAAGTGTTAGGGGATCTCATACATCAATTTGGTGTGTGACTTGGTCGTGACCTTAAAATTAGATTATTATTATTATTATTATTATTATTATTATTACATATGAATGGTGTTGTCTAATTGTTTTAAGTTTGACTCTTTTTTCTCAGAATCTGGTGACAAAAATCTGGACGAAATCACAATTTTTTGTTGTTTAAATTGCATTTTTGAATGCTTAAATGGATGCAGCGTGATGAAAACCCCTTGGGGAACTTAGATTACACAGACATAGTCACTCAAATATGCAGATCGAGCAATTTATCATCGGATTTTCAGTAAAATTAATCAAAAAATATCCCCATAAGAAAAATAAAAACGTATAACACAACTAAATGAATTGATTATTATAACATTACTTATTACTATTATGAATGGATTGTGAAGTGACACGTTCACCCTACTTTTTTGGTAACGCTCTTTGCTATAATATTTCCAGCAACAAATGTGAGAACTATATGCATAATTTTTTAAGTCAATGCTCCATCCCTTAAACCACGACTATCTTTAGAGACTCCAATTTGCAGAGATGAGACCAAGAGAACACTCCATACCTGGTTTATCATCCAATCTAAAATGAATTATTTAGAAACGAAAAGAATATCACAATGAAGCTTCTTACAATTATTGTGCAATCTTAGTTGATATCATTCCAATCCCAATTAAGTGAATTTGAGATTGCACATTACTTAAGATAACTATAGAGCACTTTTTAATTATTAATAATAATTTAAAAAAAACATATTTTTCACCTTAGAAGAGCTAGAACTTGTCACAAGGGTGAATGAATTGGTTGTATGTTTGTTTTAGATGATGTTATACATGTTATCTTAAAGTTGAAATCCTCAAATGATATAAATTGAAGTGGTTTAGATTTCTAATGAGACTTTGCTCCATTGTGATAAAGTTGGAAGGGCAGATGTCTCCTGGGATAGAAGTCCACTTAGGTATCGGGATGTCTTAGCCCTTGCTAGGTCATAAGTTATTGGTATATCTATCATGTTGGCTATTGAATATACTCTTGAGTTAGAATGGTAGCCAATTGCATGGAAACATTTAGGGGCTAAATTTCTCCTATAGGCTAATTTTTCATGTTTTTCACCGAAAAAATATTCATCAATTTCTTTTTTTTCCTAAAAGTGATTCACCCAAATTATATATGATAAAATTATTTTGCATTAAAAATTGTCAAGATTTCATAAAACTGTAGAAAATCTTTAAATTTGAATAATTTTACAAAAATATTACCAAATATTTAAAGTTTTCATTTTAAGAATTAATAAAATTCACTAAAGTTTCTACACTTTAAAATAAGTATGGGTTTTTAAAAATTTTCATAGTATATTGGTTTGATCTCAAACCTAACACAAATCACTCTAATAAATTACCAATTACCATAGCTAAAAACATAAATAAATAAAAAATTGATATCTTAATACATTGTCTTTACACCACAATACACTCCTTCCAATCAAATGTGTTTTATTGATACTAACATATGAAATGAAAGCATATATTCACAGTAATTGAATATGGTTTGATAAATGTGAAAATGTGTTATATTGATACTAACATATGAAAGCATATATTCACATTAATTGAATATGGTTTGATAAATGAGAAAGCATTGTTGCCCTATCATTTAGTGAATAGATACATGGAGATTATTTCCGGTGACTCAAGCAATACAAATATACTCCTCGAATGTCTTAATACATAATACATGATGGATATATATATTATGAAATTCCGGTGACTCAAGCAATACAAATATACTCATCGAATGTCTTAATACATAATACAAGATGGATATATATATATTATGAAAGATTGATTTTATCATATTTAAATATGTGTAGAAGTAGATTTCATGATTTATTATTATTATTATTATTATTTTATCAATGAATTTTTTTATATAATTGTTTTCGATATATTTGGGACGATCAAGTTGTTTATTCATTAAAATTTGAGTTAACTATCATTCACATCTAAGACAAATTAATGTTTATCTTCTACTTAATTTTCTTTTGCGATAACTATAATTAAAGAATACAAAAGTAATTTGGTAAATAAGAGTAAGCTACTATGTAACCAGTCCTTGCCTTTGCAAGCAAGCACTAACATTAGGACAATCACTTATCGACCATACAAGTAAGTTATTCCCAATCTAGACCTATCTAACTATGCTTCTACAAAGCACCAAGAGGGATCAAATCCCTGAGGTGCAAACTTCTTTGATGTGACACTTCCAATTTTTTTTTATAGCCGACATAAGATTTTTTTTTTTTTACTTCATTTAATTTAACGTCGACATAAGAAATTTAGTTCATTTATTTAATATTGTTTGTGACAGACAGAGACATCCCTCCTGCCTAGGCTGTAGAAATGTGTCTCTCGACGCAAAAACCAATCCAACCTAAATTGTATGGTGCCATTGTCAAATACATCATATCTTAAATTCACAACTTCAATATATCTTAAATTCACAACTTCAATATAAGCAAGTATTTTGAGATCAAATCATTTAACCAATAATTATAATTAGTTGGTTATTTTCATAAAGGTGAGGAGTAATACATCGCAACTTACCCTCATTTCTTGTAGTGACAACATCTTTATTAGCAACACTACTTCCAAAGAAGTGCTTCATGTTCTACATATGGATCCAAATTTCTTTGATGTCTATTAGAGGAGTCATATTCAAAAGGGTTATTGCATGACTCATATTAAAAGGGGTGTGTTTGGATGTTATTATAATTATTTATGATTATAATTTCAATGTTATTAGGAATACAAAATATTTTTGAAATTGGTATTTTGATGTTATTATATAATTATTTTTTATATCTTTATGAAATATTATCATAAAACTTCAATATTCTAATAGTTGATGCAGCTTTGAATGAAAGAATTCTCATAGTTCTCAAATTTTGGTTGTATGTTCTCATCTTTTTTTTATTCAATTTGGTTTGTCTCCAAGTGCTCGTTGAAAATTTCCATTTTGAGTTTCACTCATTTAACAATTCTCTTTGAACATTTTTTTTTTTTTTTGTCAACTCTTTTACTAGATTTTTCTTCTAACAAGTTTCTTGGTGGAGATGATATTTAATCTCTCAAATAATTAATTTATTTTTCATTTTCTTCAAAGTAGTAATAACCCTACATTACTTACGGCTATTGGCCTAGCCTCTATTGATTCAATCTCAAGAGTGTGACATGCAATTGGATCATTGTGTGTGAACACAATCTAGCCACTTGAAATAGCTCGTTGGTAATTCATAAGGACTTTTAATCCTGCTAAATACCTTTGGATTTTAGGTTGTTAACTTATTTAAAGAAAAAAACATTTAACTAATAAAAAATAATTTAAAATCATACTCAATAATTAATCTTATTTACAATCTTAATTTAATGTAATTGTTTATCTTTTTTTTTTGTAAATAAAAGGAACTATATATTAATATTCACAAATATGTGTGGCATTACAAAATTTGGAATCTGCCATCTGTATTGCCACATATGGGAAACCAAGACATGTGGCCATCAAATCCAAGACCAGTTGTAATTGTTTGAACAAGATAGTGAAAATTTCTAACTGAAAAAATGGTCACAGTGACCGACTAACCAGTGGCCATGGCCGACTAACATACATCTTAGGATAGAGAATCTCAATTCTCTGCGTAATTGACATAGCCAAAAGAAAAACATAGACCTGGGTGAGCTAGTCCAAATGCGAGCTCGGGCTGCCATGAGCACTATAAGATGGGACAAATTTTTGGTCCCAGGATGGGCACCACTTGCTTGCTGGAGCTTCCTTCATGGCGTCGAAGAGGAGGTCCATTCTCTGCCCCAGAATTCGTTGGATGTGTGCCTTGTCATCAAGTTTCTGTCGTGGTTAAAAAATGAGTTGAAGATGCTCATCCGGGAGTCAAAGCGGGGTGGGCGGAGGTGGATCCTCCATAAGCTATGCATCCATCTCCAAGTCTGCATTTGTAACTGTCAATGTAATTTCCATTTTCTAACTAGGAGGAATTTCTTCCTCCACAATGCATTCTCTGGTGCCATAAATATGATCTGAAGTATGGGCTCTGAGGGGCAATTTCTGGATGAAAGCTAAATGGAGGAGAGAGCTCCTCAGGAGAAATAATTTCCTCCTCGATAAGGCAACTTCCATAGTCAATTGTGGGATTAGAGGTTGGAGGCAGGGGTTGTTGAGGCCAATTATGGCTTGGGTCGGGATTGCTGGTAGTGATGAGGGAAAGTTGAGAGGGGGGCAGTCTATTGCGTCTAGTAAGGGTGTTGTAATACAACAAACCCCTTCTATATTTTCCCCTCTCTCTGGGAATGATGTGTGTGTGTTCTAGGTGGGATTGGGCAGGAGAAAGAGAAAGCACAAGAAAAACAATGGAGGATTTACGGTGGGTGGCCAAACATTTAGGAACAAGAGAGATCCAAGGAATAGTTGAGCACACTGCAAAGATATAATGGGAGAGCGCTCCAGGGCACATGCCTTCATAGTGCCTTGAGAGTTGACAGGGGTGAATGCCATGAAATCCGAGGTGACTGCTAGCCTGGTTTTGGTACCTTTCTTTGTACGCCCGACCTGGTTTGTGTAAGGCACCATTAAGTCACCCTAGAGTGCCCAACGAACTACCATTACTTCTATTTGAGTGTGGATCATTCAATCTAGATGGAAGGGAGGCTGGTGGCAGGGGTTAATAACTCTTGATGCTGCCTATCACCACCTGTCTTCCATTGAGAGCCACTTGTCACCCCATCCGGGAATGTAATTGTTTATCATTAAAATGTATTATTTATAAGGAAAACATATTTAAACACTACTTTATTTTAATTTATTATCATTAAAATGTATTGTTTTGTTGTTAACATTATGAAGATGTGCATTATATATAAAGTCATGGAAAAATATACGAGGGATGTATGAATATATAATGTCATTAACTGGATTATTTTAGCCCATTTCTTGTCATGGGGAAAATAATATATATATATATATATATATATATATATATAAAGCGAGTGACGGAACAACAAAAGGTTTAGAAAATTTAACATTAAACGTGTTTTTTATTTTTGCACCAGTGGTCTAGTGGTAGAATAGTACCCTGCCATGGTATAGACCCGACCACGGTACATATGGTACATCATAGGATAGAGAATCAAAATTCTCTATGTAATTGACATAGCCAAAAGAAAAACATGGACCTGGGGGAGCTAGTCCAAATGCAAGCTCGGGCTTCCATGAGCGTTGTAAGATGGGACAGATTTATGGTCCCAGGTTGGGCACCACTTTCTTGTTGGAGCTTCCATCCTGGCGTCGAATAGGAGTTCCATTCTCTACCCCAGAATTCATTGGATGTGTGCCTGGTCGTCAAGTTTCTGCCGCAGTTCAAAAATGAGCCAAAGAAGCACATCTAGGAGTCGAAGCGGGGTGCGTGGAGGCGGATCCTCCATCAAATCTGCATCTATCTCCAAGTCTGTGTCCGTAACTGTCAATGGAATTTCCATTTGCCAACTAGGAGGAATTTCTTCCTCCATAATGCATTTTCCCGTGCCATAAATATGATCTGGAGTATGGGCTCTCAAAGGTGCAATTTATGGATGAAAGCTAAATGGAGGAGCAAGCTCATCAAGAGGGAGAATTTCCTCCCTGATAAGGCAACTGCCATAGTCAATTGTGGGATTAGAGGTTGGAGGCAGGGGTTGCTTAGGCCAATTATGGATTGGGTCGGGATTGCTGGTAGTGATGAGGGAAAGCTGAGAGGGGGGCAGTTTATTGCGTCTGGTAAGGGTGTTATAATACAATGGACCCCTTCCAGATTTTCCCCTCTCTCTGGGCATGGTGTGTGCATTCTAGGTGGGATTACGCAGGAGCAAGAGAAATCACAGGAAAAACAATGCAGGATTGATGGTGGGTGGCCAAACATTCAGGAACAAGAGAGAGCCAAGGAAAAATCGAGCACACTACAAAGATAGAATGGGAGAGCGCTCCAAATAACATGCCTTCATAGTGCCTTGCAAGTTGACAGGGGTGAATTCCATGAAATCTGAGGTGACTTCTAGCCTGGTTCTGGTACCTTGCTTTGTACGCCCGACCTGGTTCGCGTAAGGCACCATTAAGTCACCCTGGAGTTCCCAATGCACTACCATTACTTATAGTTGAGTGTGGGTCATTCGATCTAGAGGGAAGGGAGGCTGGCAGCATGGGTTAATAACTCTTGATGTTGCCTATCGCCACCTGTCATTCGTTGAGAGCCGCTTGTCACCCCATCCGGGAATGTAATTGTTTATCATTAAATGTATTATTTATGAGGAAAAATATTTAAACACTACTTTAATTTAATTTATTATCATTAAAATGTATTGTTTTATTATTAACATTACACAGATGTACGTTATATATAAAGTGATGGAAAAATATACGAGGGATGTATGAATATTTAATGTCATTAACTGAATTGTTTTAGCCCATTTCTTGTTGTGGGATAAATCATATGAATTCTTAATGACAATGTGCCTATGATTTTATTATATACATGTATTATTTGTGTGCTTCTGGTTAATATGAATGATATAAGTACCAATCTAACACGTAGTTATCAAATGCATCACATAATGAATTGCAATTTCTTGGAACATGAACATAAGTAATGAAATCAAAATGATGCTCCAACAAACATACCCAAAGGAAACAACGACGTAGCATAGGTTCATGAATACAAAATTCATTGTTTAGTTGAGATACTACCAACTGGGCATCCAAATGAACTTCTAAGGACTGAATGCCATGCACAATGGAGTCATGAAGCAGTTCAACAATAGTGTTGTATTCAACCACATTATTAGTAGATGGTCCAAGACAAACACCTCTCAAAACTATCAATTGGCCCATGGTCGAATAAATCACCCAAGCGATGAAAGCAAGGTTCTGAGTGTGACAGCTAGTGCCATCGACGAACCCTATGAATATCAAAGAATCCCATGACATCTTCCAATCAAGCAGAAGCATCATAAACACCACTAATGCAAAAAGATATCAATACTACCTCTAAATACAACAATGTACAATAATTACAAGGGGAATGCCTAAGCGTAATACTTCTTAAGATAGAGCCCATTTCTAGGCTTCGAAAGCACATTCCCTTTAAAATCCTCCAACTTGTAGGCTCCTTTCTGCAAGGCATGTCTCACAATGTATGGGCCATGCCACAACAAATTGAACTTGCATGCCCCCAAGGTGGCTTTGTCCTGATCATAGACCAAAACAAGGTCACCTTCAGATAAGATAATTGGGTGCACAGACTTGTCATACTGACTCTTAACTAGTTTCTTATGTGCCTCATTGGCAGTGGTGGCATCACGATGTTGCTTTTCAAGATGCTCCAAATGAACAAGGAACACTTCTAAATCATAAAAATCAAGTAGAATCTCTACGACGATCTTAAGCTAAGGTATTTCACATTCAATTGATAAGATTGCGTCCAAAGCATGAACGATATGGAATGACGAAAAACCAATAATAGTCTTAACCGCAATTTGGTATGCCCATAAAGATGGATACAACATGATGTGCCAATTGGACTTACTTTCATTAACAGTGCACTTGAGAAATGTTTTGAGAGACTTATTGGCAATCTCTACCTACCCATTCACCTGTGGGTAATATGGAGACGAGTGCTCCTACCTAAAACCCAATTTTGATGCGAGCTTTGACATCATTTTGTTTTGGAATTGTCTTCCATGGTTAGTAACAATCTCTTTCGAAACATCGAATAGAGTAATGACATGATTGAATATAAAAAGCGCAACAATATCACCATCGCTCGAAAAAGTAGGCATTGCCTTTTCTCACTTTGTGAAGTAATCGATGGCCACAATGATGTAATGGTGCCCCATGTCATAAAATCCACACCCCACTTAGTCAAAGGGTCGATAATGATGAATAGAAAAGGTAGAGAAAAATGTGTGTGCATATTACAAGTAAAAACTTAGCATTGATGACATTTTTTGACCACCTCGATACAATATTTGAAGATTGTTGGCCAAAACTATCCAGCACAAAAGATTTTCTGGGTTGTTTCTGTTACACCTCAATATTTCTCACTTCGATAAGCGTCGTAAGTGTCACATGATCCTCTCAACTGTCGCAAGTGTCGCATGTCATTCACAAGTGTCGCAAACATCAAACAAAGCATACTGCCATGATGACGACACCAAGAATACATCTAGAATAACTCAAACACTTGATTTGGAGGAAGGAGAATGATTAACTGAAGTCAAGGAACTCTTATCACCTGAAAGGAGCTCTTAAACAAAGGTTTTGAAGGTGAGCGCTCCCCTACATCAGCCTTAGGAACGCTGGCGCTCCCCTATAAGGTCTCAGGGAGCGTTATAATGCTTATCTGCCCCTCTGAAGGAGCGCTATCCATCCTTGGAGCGCTGGCGCTCCCCTCAAGATTCCTAGGGAGCGCTATAGCACCTTGATGCCCCTTTTGAGGGAGCGTTGTCTAATCTAAGGCAGTAGTTGGCCCGTTGAGGAGAATAAGGGGAGGATCTTTCAAGTTTAGAAGGCAGGGGAGGATCTTTCAAGTTTAGAAGGTAGTTTCATTTGAATTCTTGGTTCCATCAGGAGATCCCTGATCCAAGGAGGGGATTCCTCAACTTGTTCTAAAGATAACTCAAGAGGTTAAGCCTCTCTTAACCTATATAAGCAGGCTCTATGATGGTGAAAAGGGGGAAGAATTGCTAGCATGAAAACTATGATCTCATAGGAAACACACAGTTAGCCAAAGGAGAGTGATCAGTGAAGTTGCTACCATCCAGGTCATGGATCTTTCGAGCAAGGGTTAGACGAAGGGGACTTGACGAAGTTGTCGCATTTGCATCTACGATTGTAAGTACTGCTGTCGTTATTCTCATTAATATGACACGCTTGGTCTGTTTCTTTCTAGTTTATGTCTTATCTTACATGAACTTATCGTTGATAGATAGATCTGTTTTCAAGCTAATATCAATAGAGTAGGAAGTGGTCGTACTTTTTTTGTCTACAGGACTCAGCGAGGAGCGAAAGATTGGAGCTCAACTAGGAGCGTGCAGGGACAAACGTCGATAAAAATGGTACCTCTATTCTCCTTCCTTCTCATGTATTAGTTTTTTTAGATTTGAAAGGAAGTTAGTGTCCACATTAAGCACTTTCTGTCTTAGAGTTAGGGTCTAGCTCTTTGAGGCAATCTACCTGTCCGCGGGGAGATTTTCCTACAACAGTTTCCAACCCAGAGAGATGACCTCCACATGATCCATCATGAGATTCACTTAAAACAAACTATGCTTCTTCGTGAGTCACACAACGACATAAAATTTAGTGTACAACATGACGATACAAGGTATCACCAATGATGAGATAGTTTTTCACCTGGTGGAAAATGCGTTGTCATTATTCTCTCGAATAATGCATGGAGAAATTCAAAGTTTAGAGATACATAAGAATTTGTTTTTACCAAGGATCATCATAATATATCTGTAAGATATATTCATCTGAAAACGAGGCCTCAAAAAGGTCCTCTTTATCTTCCCTAGGAAACTCTAACATCAATTCCACAAAAACAAAGCAACTTTTGGACTTTGATGACGCGAAGTCTAAGTAAAATTCTTGAAAAATCATGACCCATCTGTTGAATTTCCCGTTGATTATATGACGAGTTAGGACATAGTGGAAATGATTAACATCTGCAATAACAATAGTTTTATGAAGGATAATGTAATTCTTGAGTCTTTCGATAGCATGGACGACTGCCAAAGCCAGCTTCTCAACGTGTGAATATCACAACACAACATCAACCAAACCATGAATCAGGTAATAAATGATGTGCTCGATAAGTTCATTATATTCATGTACTAAAACCATACCTATGGTCGATTCATATGCTCCCAGGTACAATAAGAAGTCATGAGTAAGATCAGGCAGACTAATAAGAGGGGCAGACATTAAATCCTTTTTCAATGCATCGAAATATATTTGTGCATAAGTATCCCATTTGAATGGGACCCCTTTCTTCAACAAACACATGAAACCCTTAGTTATCTCGATGTATTGGCGATGAAATGACAAAGGAAATTAACTTTTCCTTGGAGACTATGGATTTGATAAATAGTACGTCGGGGAGGCAACTAAACTATTGCCTCAACCTTGAAAGGTTCCATGATGATCCCTTTGTTTGAAACGATAAATCCAAGGAGATGCCCCGAAGTAACAAAAAAATTGCATTCGTTTGGATTTAGCCAGATGCGATAATAACGACATCTTTGGAACACATGGAGGAGGTGATCTAGATGATCCATTCTATGACAAGAATGAGTTGTTAGATCATCAAAATATGCCTCCACAGTGTGTTTCATGTCGTGGTAGGAAAAGGTCATGGCCCGTTGGAATGTCACCCCAACATTTTTAAGACCAAAAGGATTTTTTTGGTATGCAAATGTTTCCCAAGGACAAATGAATGAGGCTTTATGTTGATCCTTGGGTTTAATTTGGATTTGATTGTAGTCAGATATTCTATCCATAAAGTAAAAATATCTTGTTGCTCGCACACTCATCGATAATTTGATCAATAAACGGTGTCGAGGAATTGTCCTTGGGACAAGCCTTATTCAAATCCCTGAAATCCATACATACATGGATGGTTCCTTGCTTCTTGTCAACCAGAATAGGGTTGGAAACCCATTCCATAAGTGGAACTCGATGGATGAAACTTGCTTTGAGGACCTTCTCTACCTCAACCTTTATGGCAACTTCCTTCCTAAGATTAATTGGCCTCAATTTATGTAGAATAGGCATAGAATTAAGATAATTATTTATTTCATGTTCGAAAATTCGAGGATCTATCCTTGACATCTCCTCGATTTGAGGATCTATCCCTGGCATCTCTTTATTTCATGTTGTGAAACTCCTTAAACAAGAAAATATAATCACTGATCTCTTCAGGGGAACAATCTGCACCGATGAGCACATTTTCCATGACATTTAGATCATTTGATATGTTGATAGATATTGTTTCCGAAATATTGGCCATGTTCCCTTCAGTATAAACACCATGCTTTGCTAAATGGTTCATGGTTCTATCAACATTGTTGTTCATGTGGACATGGAACTCTCTTCTTTCAATGTTATCCATCTCCGGAAGGAAATAAGATATATGATGTAAATCATACCAAGGCCTCTTCAAACCCATCATTTCCTCTAGAATAGTCTCATCTGAGGGAAGTATGGTTTCAAGACAATATGAAGAATGAGAAGAGTTAACCGTCGAATGGGCATCAGAAGATCATTGACCTCCTCCATCTAAAGAGGAGTTGGATCTAGGTCTACAATGTCCCTTTTAATGGCTTGATAAGAAATCTCCATTGCAGACAAAGGATTTTCCATTCCTGCATGTTTGAGACCTTCTACTGAATCAAATGGGGAAGGTAGAATTTAAGGATCCTCAATGTATGTCATTCAAAAATGGTGTAGTTTGGATACAAGAATCAATGAGCTTGAGCTAGCCAAAGTGGAGTGAATGTATGAGATTGGCATTGGGATATAAAACGTTCCCATTAATGAAGAATACATTCAAATGCCAATACTTTCGATTACCATTTCGGATCCATCTATTAACGGGACAATAGATCCCGACCGCACAACTAAATCTAAATGACTAAAAGGCAATTGGTCGATCTTCACAGTTTTTCCTTCACGAGGAAAATAAATAACTTAGAATACCTAAGATACAACAATGATCATAGCATAAGTCCAACTACGACCTAGCAAAAGGTTTTTGTCGAGTGGAGCATCAGCTACTTCCACTTCAATGTACATGGTTTTTCCTCCCAACTGTATGGGGAAGGTGGAAACTATCCCATGGGGATGAAAGGAATGACCATTGAATGCAGTCATAAGAGTAGGGAACGAGGTGAGCTCTGGAGAGACGATAGCTTTCCAACAAGAAAGTGACATCACACACGTCAATTCTCCGTCATCGATTACAATTCTAAAAATGTTCTTTGTGGCATACACCACTTGAATTTGAAAAGCGACGTGATACGGGAGGTGATGTTTGACATTAGAAGCGTCAAACTTGATGAGATGTGAGATAGAAGCATATGTAGCCCCGATGGAAGAAATAAATGCACTATGTTGCGCAGGGAAACTTTGGAGTACCTCGAGAGTAGACATCACACAATGGAATAATTTTGAGTGGCCCTAGAATTTGGGTTATGAAAGGCTATTTTGTACACACCCTTTGACATGTGAGGCATGACATCACTCACAAAAGGATTCTCGATATGAAAAGGCCCTTGTTTCTCAGTGGGTTCCTTACTCTTAAACCCAGACTCGGGTTTATCGTAATTATGTGCTTGAATATGCAAATAAGCATTCAAACTCATCATATAGACATTTGATGATGTTCCATCAAGTGGAGGAGTACCTTGATTACCCCCCTGATGACTCCCAACATTAGATCCTAAATCCAAAGTCTGTCTATGTGGAAAAAAATTAGTCAATACGAGAGGTTGATGTTGTGCCAACAACCTCTGGTATTCTTCCATATTGGGGCATTCGTGAATGAGGTGATCTTCCTTGCAAATATTACAAGGAAACTTAACCTTACTCTTTTCCTTATTGCCCCCACTAGAACTAGATTCTGGTTTATTGACATTCTTATTATTATTTCCCTCTCTGTTTTTATCTTTACCCTTTCTCTTCCCTCCAAGTTTTTGGGTACCTTTTGGGTCCGTCGATTGCAAACTGTGTACATTCGACGTTTGGGCAGGGTTGTTCCAAGTTGAAGCTTGAGAGAAGACAAAATATCGGATCGAGAGATATCACATTTGATTTGAGACCAAGTCTATAGATGATTTTTGAATTAAAACCACAATGCCATCGAAATAAAGTCCAGGGCTCGATTTGATAGGGTCAGTATTTGACCGCAGTGGATTTGGGATGATCTCATACAGGATCCCAAACTGAGAGTAAATAAGATCTAGTTGTTGGGCCCTAAATATAGTTTGCTACTGTGTAGTTACCCCATAAATGGAAACATCCTTGGAGATATAAGGCAACAAGGACTTCAAAAATCACTCCAAGAGGAACTCCAGAGGAATGATTTCCTTAATCATTCTCTTTCTTCTCTACCACTCCTGAATATGTTCAGATATATGAGGGGTTTGACAAAGAGATATTCCCTCCCGACACCAACACTATAAAATTGGGTAGTCAGTTGAGATACAACCGACAAGATCTTCATGCCAAACAAATAAATTCCAAACATAAATGCATTAGACACCAAAGTTATCGATGAAGAGGCCACACTCAAAGGTTAAGTGGACCTAACAATCAATGACGCGGAGTTGCTAATGGACGTGACTATCGTGGATTGAACCATGTTAGTCATTTGGTTAGAGATACCAGGAGGAAGGATTCCTCCAGATACTATTTCCGACATGGGAGTTGCAGGGACCCCTTACCCAGACACTTCTGAAGTGACTTCCATTACAACCCACCAAGGAGGGAGGATATCAATGTAGTCCGACCCGAGAGCCAAAATTCGCCAAACAACTGGATTGTCATGTCCATTTAACAAAGGGTTAAACGAACGAATGACACCTTTGGATTCAAGGTCCAATATGTGAGTAACCTCCATTGCAAAAAAAATTTTCTCTGCGTACTCAATTTCTACAAGGTCAACTAGACTAACCAACTCAAAAGTATCAGTTGGATCGATTCGATGCCTCGGCGGAGGAGATTTTTTTTTATAGGAACTTCTTCAGGAGGAAGACCTTGAACTCTCCAATATTGACATGGTGATTGATCAATCACTTTAAAAAAAATATTCAAGGCACTGACCAACACACCCACCTAAGTCCTCTACAAATAGAGAGCACACCACTAAAAAGAAAAATCCCTAAAAGATACAAACCAAACAAAAAACTCTATCGATATCCTGACTCAAGTGGATTAGGTCTTGAGATCGCAATAGAAACAAAGTGAGGTAAGGACCTTCCAAACAAAGGCACATGTTTATTAAGTCTCGTGACCCACTGAAAGAAGGAGTGAGAAACTGTTTCCCTGACCTCCACTAACCATCCTTATCCAGTGAAAGTACCCATGCTTTGCGAGGAACCCTCCAACAATATTGAAAATACCGATACAAATTTTGTCTTAGGTACCATGTGAAATCCCCCGTAGCCACCTCTGTGATACCTAGGGAGATCAACTAGGGATACCAAATTGCAGTCAACATCAAAGAGGTATAGTCGACAATCAGGATCGAACGTATGGGTAGGGTAGCAAAGCCTGAAGTTTAGAAAGAACCGCCTCTCACGGAGGTAAGGGCACTAGAAAAACCCCCAAATACAATATTTCCACTACGCTTAGTTAAGCTTCAAATGCGTTATATCCTCGGCTCTCCTTCACGTGACCTCATGTTTGAATCTTGTGTTAGAGGATCTTCTCGACTATACTTATAGAAAATTGGATTTGACTCTCCCTATCACAGAATCCTATGTTTGTTTTGGGTTGGCCCTTAAGAACTTACTCTCCACTCTAAAGACTAACAATATCTAGGAATACCTGAAGACCTTATAGTACCACAACCCCAACTTCCAGTGATTTGGAAAGAGAAAAAAACTCAAACCCAGAACATGTACATGATCATCTAAATGACAAATAGTGTATGTATGTGACTCTGTTCAAGGAAAGTCATGTGTGTACACCAGTGTACTAGAAGAAAAGTGTGTACACCTTGTAAAAACCTCTCAAACCTGAGAGACAATGGTATGGAAGACTAAGGAAGGATTGAAAAATTTCATAGAGTGTTAAATAAAGGTCGAAGACATAGAAAACGATACAAAATAAATGCAAACAACAAGTACACCTAGCGACCCAAAAAGGGAGTATCCCTAGTATGGTCACCAATTCTGTTACAAGAAACAAAGTCCTATGGATATGGGTCAGGGCCGCAAGAGAGAGAGAGAGAGATACCCTAAAATACCGCTCTCAGACTCAAATCAAGCATTCAATTAAAAATAACTACTTTGCAATAACTAAATTTCAAGGGAACGAGAAGACAACAAACCTAGATTTCGACGTTTGATGCCGATCCCGCAAGAAAAGTTCCTCTCTAGCATGCTTCTAGAACGATCCTTCGAAATCTCCTACAAACAAAGAGATGAGCAACTACAAATAGTTATTTGTATGATAACTAACTAAAACATGATCATTATAATTTTCATAATGGATTCAAATTATAATATGTAACATACATTAGAAACATGAATCAACATATGAAATTGGATGAGAACGAGAGATCTTTTATTATGAACAACAAAAAAGTTGGTTACAACTTGTAACTGTTGTGACACAATCCTAAAACTCTGCTCCAAGTTCCTCCACCCAAGGCTAGAGATAATAAACATTACCTCCAATACTTTGTGCTCAAATAGGTCCAAGGAAGGCAAATGATTTCTCCCTGACAATATAGGGAGAAAACAACTTCTGAAAACAAGGGTTTAGAGATGGGAAGGACAATCTTAGATGCAAGGGGAAAAGGGGACTTGTAGGACTATAATGAAAATGCAAACATAAGGATGCATTTCTCTGTTTTGTTTTTCCTCCACCCCAACGCTCCAATTTATACTCCTTTAGTCATAATTGGAGTAATTATGAATGGTCTATAAGAGGTTAGGAACCTAAGGAACTCGTCAACTACGCCTGAAATGTCAGGATTTATTATTTTTTTGAGCCAAAATAACATGTACACAAGTTGCTAATTGGAAACCTACATATGTACGGGGGTTTCTTTAAGAAGAGTCGCGTACATCAAGTAAGATGGGTTTTTTTTTAAGTATTGTTAGGGATAAAAGGGGATATTTTGGTCCTGCAAGCAGGGAAAGGGATATCACCGAGACCAATAAGTCATCATAAGCATATGTGGTGTCAAATGGTGTTATAACAACAAGTCATATATCACAAAAGAAATAGTGTATACACATTAAAAAAAGTAGGGGAAGAGAATACAATATATAAAAGGGTGTATGAGGAAAACAATAAAGAATATGGAAAATCAAAGAAATTTATAATAACATAGAGGAATTCATAGAAATAATGAGAGAAATTGTTAAACATATATGCACCATTGATCTAGTGGTAAAATTATACCTTGCCACACTATAGAACCACGTTTGATTCTTGGTTCTTGGTTGGTGCAACCAAGGTGTTATTTTCTATGTTTTCAATTTTTGTTTTGATCTTAGTTGAAGGTTTATGTATATTACTTTTTAAGAATTCCAAGCATTTTCATTGTATGTGTGTAGCATTAATGTGCGGTATATGCACACTCTTTCTTCCTTAACTCATTTCTCTCTATATATAACAAGTTGGGGAAAAAATAGTACAATATATAAAAGGTTGTATGAGGAAAACGGTGGAGTATTTGGAAAACCAAAGAAATAATGAGAGACATGGTTAAACATATTTTCACCAATGATTTAGTGGTAAAATAATACCCTTCCACATTACATAAGCAAGTTTGATTCTTGATTGGTGCAATGAAGGCATTATTATAAATAAGTCATGAGAGAGAGAGAGAGAGAGAGAGAGAGAGAGAGAGAGAGAGTACAATGTATAAAAGAGTGTATGGGGAAAACAACAAAGTGTTTGGAAAATCAAAGAAATGTGCAATCACATAGAGGAAATAAGAGAAATAATGAGAGATGTTGTTAAACATATATGCACCAATGATCTAGTGGTAAAATAATACATTTCCACAATACATAGCCAAGTTTGATTCCCAATTGGTGCAAACAAAGTATTATTTTTTCCATTTTGAATTTTGGTTGTGAGCTTAGTTGAAGGTTTATGTATATTGCTTTTAAGAATTCAAAGCATTCTCATTGTGTGCTTGTAGTTGATTCTAATTCAGAGAGAGTACAATATTTCACGAACAAAACCAAGTCACCCATTAATAACATCTTTTCTCTTGGATATAGATTTCAAATTATTCCAACCATGGTATACAGAGTGGCTTGAATGTGCCTTCAAAACACTCTTAAGCATGGCCAATACTATTTTCCAATTATCCTACTTGACGTGTTTTATCGTATGTATTGTTGGATCTAAAATTCACCATTTGATTTAATTTGAAAAAACCCCATATATACATATTGTTGTAGCATCAATCTTTTGAATTTATATCATTTTGAGAGGTCATCCTAGCTAGATATATAAATGAGAACAAGGGAAAAACATGTTGAGTTGATGCTAAATCTCCATGCCAAGATGATACATCATGTAGCTAACCAAGGCTAGACTGCTAAAGGGATAGAGTTCAACAAATTGTAGGGTGTCAAACTTGTAGTAACTTGTAGCCTAGTAGAGGGTTTCCCATACTAGTGGGTAGGCTAGTAAAAGGATACTAGTGTTAGTGCAAGAGCTAGCAGAGGGATTAACACATTCTAACACATAGTGTAGAAAAGAGTTTCGGTGTTCCATATTGCACATTCCATCTCTAACTCAATGTTCGGCCTCAAAGTATAATTAAGGATAGATGTTACAAGAAATGTTATCCACGAGTCAACAAAATAACATATTTTGGGTCTGCTATATAGAAACCTTTATTCATTATCAATATTGGTAATTGAGTTCCTCGAGTAATCAAAAGGATGTTGTACATACTATGTGGGTCTAAGAAATAACGAGTGGAAGATAACACAACAAAAGTAACACAATGTGTAACTCAATCCTGGAATCTAGTGAGTGATATAGGAACGACAATGAAAATTGTCTTGGTTTCTTGAAAATTGTCATAAGCATTTGATAGAGTCATCGATAATTCTTCCCTGCTTATTGATTTATCTTCTAATGTAATTATTTGAACTTTGATTTCATTGTTTCTAAGGTTTCCACAAAAGGTATCTTTGATCCTTTAGGAATCGTCATTAGTGTGTGGTCTATAATCGTATGGGGCCTATGGCTAAAACAACTCACCAACATAGGGCCTAAATGAAAAACAACAGGGACTATCAAACCTTGTCTAGAAAAACCTATTGTGCATTAACAATGGTTATGATTTCTTTAAGAAGTCAACATTAACATAATTAAATAATTAATCACACATACATAAATAAAACAACATATACCTTAGAGAAACCCATGTGGGAAACCTTCAACATTGAAATGCCTATTTTTCTCTAGTTATTCTTAATGGTGCTTTTATAGTTACAAGGATCTTTAGATTTTAAAATAAAAAATTACAACTTACAATAACAATGTTGAACTCATTGTATTAATATCTCTTCCTTGAACTAGTGAATAAGTCTCTATTTGAATCACTCTCTCTAACCCTCACATTCCAGGCAAAACTAGCATCAACCCAAATTATGGACAATCTTCCTACTTCCTTCTTTTCCTCCTCGGATCTCTTCTTGTGGAACCCTATTTCCTTCACAAATTCCTCCTTTATCCTTGTGTTCCCAAGTATGCAACAAGCCAACAATGTTCAAAACCATTTCTAGGATAGTGCCTCAAAGATTATGTTAGAGTGCTTGTTTGTTGTTTCAAATCCAAGGAACTCAAGAAGTAGGACATCTTTGTAGTTGACACATGGCACTCTATTATTTGATGGGTTTTCCACATGTCATCCTCTGATTTCTTCCTATTTTCCATTGTGGCCATGAGTGGAACTCAATGTTCTTCTTAGGGTTTCGTGCATAGGCCTCTTCGTTTTTACATGCGAAGGATGGGGCTTAAGTATCCCAACCCCAAGTTTCATTACCCCCATGCTTTGCATGAGATACAGAGAGTAGAGGGAATACCTCTTGCAATTGGTCAGGTATTTTGTTCCCTCGCAGTTGGGTTTTGGATATGGTTCATAAGTTGTTTTGATAGAGGACTTCAGGCAGGTGACAAAGCCTGCATTTTGACTAAATTGGGTTTTCTATAAAAAGTGTCAAGAAGCTTGCAAAAATTCTCGGCTTAGGGACCTCTTTGTGCTAAAAATTATAATTATCAAGCAGAGGAACTCGTGACTCTGCTATAGGCATGGCCTTAGACTGTTATAGAAGATCAAGACTCTATTGTTTCCAGTTTCAACAAAATTTCATGAAAATGAATGTCTGTGTTACTCAACATGCTCCTCTTATGAAACTTTCGATGGAGCAAAGGAAAAAGATGGACAATCTCGAGGCAAAGTGTAATATGCTTTAGAAATATGGTGGTAATATAGAAAAAATAAGTCCTTACAACATCCCAACATCCCAAAATGACAAACTCTTTGAAAAATTATAACAGAAGGAGAACATACATCAACTTAAGGACTATAGGAATGTTGAAAAAGTAGTTATTTTCAGGCATACTCTAAACATTGTAAGTTTTGGATCTTTTCCAGGGATTTTTTTCTGTTTAATTTTGTCCAAAATTTGGTGAGAAAGTGTTGGATCTACAAATTTGAGTGGCTAAGTCATTATAATTCAAGTGATTCAAGGGTTCTTCAACAAGTTGAATCCATTTATGCATTCAAAAATGCAATTTAAACAACAGAAAATTGTGATTTCATCCAAATTTATGTCATCAAATTCCAGTGAAAGAAAACAAAACATAAAACAGTTAGACAACGTTGTTATTTCCATACTCTGAATTTCTCTAAACTGTTGAAAAGTAGTAATTCTTTCCATACATAGTTATTTCCATACTCTGAAGCTGCATAGGATGAGGCAACCAACATAGATATTTTTATAAAATGATATCATATGTCTTCAGTACTAGAAAATTTGGGCTTTTGATTGTATTACAACTTTGAAAGGTTATGTATGCGATGTTTATATGCGATATGTAGGAAATCGCTATATGTACGAGACAGGGGTGCCCTTTATCACCATTACGTTTTCTGTTAATTGTGGAAGGTTTGAGTAGAGTTATAAAGGAACAAGCAATGGCTAAGAATATAGAAGGTATTATAGTGGCAAGAGAAATAAACATTACACAGTTAATGTTTGTTGAAGATATACTCCTTTTTGGATGTGGTAGCTTAGAGGATTGGAAAGTCTACAAGAAAATTTTGGAATTATTTTGTAAGGCTACATGCATGTCATTCAGTGCACATAAATCAACATTTTTAGAAGCAGGGTGGACTACAAAGGAACTTGTTGAACTAAAGGAATTGTTTCCTTTTGAAACTAAACCAGTTGAAACAAGTTTTAAATATCTGGGGTGTTACCTTAAGCCAAATTGTTATACTAAATCAGATTGGAGATGGATAGAAAATAAATTTGATGATAGAATTTCAAATTGGAGCCACATGTGGCTAAGTCTAGGAGGGAGGGTTATTTTAGTCAAATCAGTACTGGAAAGTATTCTAGTGTATTGGTTATCCTTAGCTAAAATTCCAAAAGGTACTCTAAATAATATTAGAAGAAGAATGTTCAGCTTCCCGTGGTCGGGGAATAAGTTGAAAAAAGGAGTTCATCTGATTAGTTGGAAAAAGTTAGCCAAACCAAAGAAGGTGGGTGGGTGGGGAGTCAAAAATATTTTTATTTTTGGGAAAGCACTAGCAGCAAAATTTTTGTGGAGGGGACTAATGGTGCCTGGGTTATGGCATGAGGTAATACTTAAGAAATATCTCAGGAAGAAATCGGTGGAGGCCTGGTTTAGGGAAGGAATGAAAAACTGGCCTAGAATATCAAATATATGGAGAGCTCTCATTTCATCATACAACATAGTGGCAGATTGGTTGGCTTGGAAACCGAGTAATGGGGAAGACATTAAAATAGGATCAGATGCAATGGTTGGGGCACACAAGTATTACATCTTGTCAAAGGATCTAATACAACACTTGAAGGATCAGGGCATTGAGCATCTTGCACAAGAAAGAGAAATGCAACAAGAAGGACTGAGACAAACAACCTGGAAAGAGGCTGAGACTTTAGGCTTGGAAGGTAAACAATTGGTGGAAGGGAATAACTATGTGAAGGGATTATTAGGATCCAGAATTGATTTAAATAATGAAAAATACTACATGTTGTGGTCTTGGGATACTAAGACGGGTTAGGTAAATGCAAAATGGGCATATGAAGTGCATTTTTTGATGGAGGGACGGGAAACTACAAATTTCTGGTATACTGATCTTTGGCAATGGCAGATTCCACTAAAAATCAAAATGTTTGCTTGGTTGATGCTTGAACATAAAATACTAATTTGGGATAACCTAGTAAGAAGAGGTTTTGTAGGTCCTAATATGTTTGTACTATGTGGGGTTGAAGGGGAAAATACAAAACACCTCTTTGTGGATTGTACTTTTACCAAAGATATCTAGTACAATATACTAAAGCAATTAACGTGTAAAGATATTTGGGAAGGGAGCCAGATAGCAGATTGTTACATTCACTGGATAAAAAAATAAGGACAATTCCAAGGAGTTACCAAGTGTCATCTGTTGGGAGATATGGAAACAAAGGAATCTGGTAATATTCAAAAATCGGTTGCCTAACATGTTTAGAGTGTATAACAGTATATTACAGGATATGGGTGAAATTTATTCACATAAGATTGATAAGGGAAGCAGAATTAATAGGCCACCTCTACTAGACTGGGATTTGATAGTTGGATTTTTTTATGGAGCCTCTCAAGAAAGAGGTACAAAATGTGGGGTTGGTGCAGTCATTAAATGTCCCATACTAGGAACTTTCAGATTGAAAATGTCATGTGGTTATAGTACTAATACAAATGGGGAATTTCTTTCTTTGTGGTGTATTCTTCATGTTGCATGCTACAAAAAGATAAATAGGATTCATATAGCAGGAGATTCAAAGATTATTATAGATTGGCTCACTAATGATAATAATCTACAGGTGATCTCGCTTCAGCCTTGGATGTCAAGAATTCGAGCGTTGAGCAGGAATTTTGTTCAGATAAAGGCTCAACATATATACAGGATATTCAATAAGGAAGCGGATAAGTTGTCGAAGGAATCTCTTCTCTTAGAAGAAGATGGAATATTTTTTGCTAAAGATCATGATCGACACATAGGAAATTATGAAAGATTGGAATTTTGAAAATCTGAAAAGTGAAATAGGCAATTGTTTCTATATGTAATGTTGATTTGGAACTTTATTTTCCGAGGAAAGGTGGTATATATTGAATTGTCTTTTTTGAGCTGAATGTAAAATGTAAAAGATTAGCAGTGAACAACTTTTGTATAAGTCAGTTTGATTGTCTCAAAGGGAAGATTTAAATGTAAATCTGGTTCATAAATTTTATATTTACTAATATAAGTTTTTTTCCTTTATTGAAAAAAAGTACGAGAGCTATTTTGGGTCTAGGTCTGAATATTTTGAATCAACATCTCCACTAAAATATTAGTTGAAGTCTTTATATAAATTAAAAAAATAATTTTGGTTAAAATAAAAAAAATTAGGAAGAAATTATTAGAATAATTAAATCAAGTGTTTGAAATAATTAGATAAAATGTTTACTCCTAAAATTCATATTTAGTAATATGGGTGGATACTGATATTAAAATATACTAATATTCAAATATAATGACACGATATATAAAATAAAATAAAAAATTGTGTTAGAGTTCAAGTTTATTATTATTATTATTATTATTATATATATAT
>SNQJ01S0027590.1:110566-134614 GCA_010110895.2 Picea sitchensis
TATATTTCATTGTTATATTTCCACCTTCATTTCATTCTCAAAATAGTATGGATAAGTGGTATCATAGCATGCTACTCCTTTTCATTTCTTAGTGCATGTCCCCGACAAGGTAAGGGTATAGAGAGTTGGGTCTGTTATAACCTTTTTTTTCCACACTCCATGCATCTTGATTTGATGGCCTTCCATTTCCATTTGCAGAATTAAATTGCCCAGTGGAGTCGCCAATTCTGTTACGAGGAAAATATCTATGGAAAGGGGTAAACCACAACATACAGAACAACATCTAGAAATCAACTCTAAACTCAAGTATGCTAGATAGATGGAAATGCTAACAAGAGAAGGCTAAGTGCCTACCTCATCATTAGGCTCAACAATGCAAGAAGGATAATGGGATGCAATTACAACTTCACTAAAAAATGTCCTTTTTTCATAGATTTAGGCCCCTAAGCCCGAAAAAGTATAAAATAATACCTAGGATAACTCTTCTAGCCAATGGTGACTAGAGTATTTATTTTTCGTAAGTAGTCTATTTGGTCCAGAAAAAGGGTTAAACTTATACCAAAATAGATGTCCTTTCAAATCCATTTAACGAGTGTGAAAGAGACAAGTTCACTCAGAAATATTTTCATTTTTTTGGGAGTTGGAAAAGATCTTAAGCCAGACTCAGTAGGATTCCCATAAGTAGTGGTCAAAATTAGATTGAGTAAGATCAATGAGGTTCAAATGCAATGTCATATTTGGACTATAAGAGACTCCCAGATCCATGGAGTAATTTCCGCATGGGCACCGAATGAAAAGAGTGTTCTAACTAGGGTACCCATGTTTGGTAAGTCTCTACCACTTAATAACGACACTTCTAGTAGTAGAAAGGAGGTTTTGTGTTGCTACAAAATGGGTTCGTACCTAGGGCATATGAATCATACTCATAAGATAATGAAAAAATGCAAAGTGGGGTGAAAACCTACCATATATGCCAATGATGGTAAATACCTGTCGGAGCCACGAATGGGATGAAGAGTGCCAGAAATCCACAAAACCCTAGAAAAAACCACTTAAAACAAAGTCTTCTACTGCTCAATCAGTTCACTTGGTTTCAAAAATATGAAAGACAGGGTAAAAAACTATAGAAAGTGGATGAATTTTTTTACAAATAGTAAAAAACATGACATTTACCATATCATTTGATTTTTTTCACCCACATAGTACATTTTAGGCCATTTTACCCATGGCCTTTCATCAAAAATTCTGGGATTTATGATCGACATAATCGCAAACTGTCTGGACGAAGTAAGTACTCATGCTATCCTCTTTCATTTCAATGGTTAAATTTCTAGTTTTAGTGTCCAAATTTTGAGTATAAGAGGTTGTAATTTAGAAACTAGGGTGTATGCGGGCTGCAGTTCATCGGGTTGTGTACACGAAATCATGTATGTAGGAAATATAAATCATTCCCATGTATATGATGCCCTATACATGAATGTCATAAGGGTAGCCTGCGTACCACTCAGTGAGAAAGTATTTTGAAGAAATTAACTCAAAAATTTGGTGTTTCCTTTGCAAGATGGTGGTTGAATGCAGGGAAAGGGAGCATGAAGAGGTTGATGTAGTAGTAGAAAGAGATGTAAGGGCCCAAAATGCTTTTCATATATGTGGGCTCTATAAGTTTTGGGCCATAAAAGGGATGATGGCCCAAGTGAGTTTTCTCCAGACACTGATAAACTATTGGGATCCAAAGACTGAGGCATTCAACCTTGTTGGCCAACCATTGAGGATCGAAGTGGATGATATCTACTTCATAACAAGAATGTCTCCCTGGGGTGAGGTGGTGAATCTCAAATCCTGAGGGGATGGAATTGGGTTTACTATGGAGGAGTACATCACCGCCTACTGTATTGTAGGTACAGAGAAAGTGGGGATCCAACTCCCTTTTAGGGTGATTGAGAGCATGAGTATGAAGATCCTCATCCTAGTACTCACATGTATATCAGGATCGGCCTCACTACATCAGGTGTCAAGGCCACTCATTTTTTATGTTTTGGAATGTTTGAGACCCACAACTTACAGTTCGTGGACCTCACTATTGGACAATATGAAGAGTCAGTTGATGGATTGCAAAATCAGTAGGATGAGGAACTTCGGGTTCGCATCCATACTGTGTATATTTTTCCTTGAGAGAGTTCTAGCTCTGAGCCCAAGAGTAGAGATTACTCCACATGATCTATGCAATCCATCCATGTCACAGTGGACTGATGTGATGTGGCGAATAGGGGGTGGTAGGGTGCCAACCCCCTACAACGATGAGTTCTTCCACTGGTGGCGATGGCATATCATCGTGATCGATGAATAACCTTATGAGGGGATAGAATATCGAAGGGACCTAGATATTCCATTTCCACCGGGATCCTTCTTCAGAGAGATCGTTGAGCGTTGATTTTGTATATTTCATTTTTTTTGTGGTTTTTCAATTTGATAGAGGCAAAAAAAAAACACAAATATTTTTGTACGCTATCATATATTAATGGTTATTTATTTGACGCAAACGTAGATCCATAATGACCATAGGGATATATACAACATAGATGTAGAGACCGAGGAGATGAGATGGTAGGAGGGGACACAGAGAGAGTCCTCCAAAATGCGCAGGGAAACATGTCTTGTTTGACGCACCAGGTTTCTATGGTGCAAGTGGAGGATCTGCTAGAGGCGATGCAGCGATAGGTGGTGGGTGTACCCTGTGCATGGGTGAGGCTCTTCTGGTGTCTCACAAATTCCATAGTGTGTTATCATGACACACACCTAGGACATTAGGAATAGATGTCGTGTTTATATGATGCATCGGTCGTATATGTATTCTAGGGCTACAAGCCCCATTTTGTAGTATGACACCATATTTTTTGAAATATATATAAAAAACTATTTTGTTCTTCAGCTTTAATCACATATCTTACAATGGATGTATGAATGTATATTTTCATTCCTTATTTATGCGACAAATTCCAATATAAAATGTAATTATCATATGCATCAGATACATGATTAAAACTTCTAGGTACATGATTGTAAGTAATAAAATCAAAATGTCGTTCTAAAAGTCGTACCTGAAGGAAACATTGTAGTAGTGTAGAATCTCTGACCCCATAACTTCCATTCAATTGACATACAACTAATTGGGAATCCATGTGAACTTATAACGATTGAACACCATGTGATATGACATCATGCAATAGCTCTATAACGACTCTATAATCAACCACAATGTTCATTGATGGACCTAGAAAAACGCCACCTTAAGACACCAGTTGTCCCTCAAGTGAATAGATAACCCAAGCAAAAAAATCCATGTTCCAAGTATGATGACTGGAACCATCCGCAAATCCTAAGAACACTGAAGATTCCATTGACATCTTCCAACCAAGGAAAAACTCAATAAGCAAGTCGTCGACACACTAAAAAAATAAAAAGTGAAATATATACACTAACACACATTAGTATACAAAGGCCATGATCGAGCTTGAAGGATCAAGAATAATATAATTTAAGATAGAGCCCATTTTTGGGCTCATCCAACACATTCCCTTCATAATATTCTAATTCACGAGATCCTTTTTCTAGGACACGTCACACGATGTAAGGACCGTGCCACATGGGATTAAAATTTCCCACCCCCAGCAGTTCTTTTTCTTGGTCATAGAGAATGAACAAGTCACCCTTAGCATACAGCTCGAGACTGACTGAATTATCATATTGAACCTTGACCCATCATTTATTTTCCTCGATGGCCGTAGTGGCATCTCGACACTACTCATCGAGCTACTCTGGGTGTACAAGATGTTCTTCGATATCGGTCATGTAAGGTAGGAGCTCTATTGCCAACTTGAGAAAATGGATTTCACATTTAATAGGAAGGATCGACTCCACTCTGAGAACTAAATGAAATGGTGAGAAACCGATGGAAGTATTTACTATGGTTCGATAGTAGGATAAAGCATAACATGATAGTTATATTTACTCTACCTGACAGTCTTTTGCAAAATGGTCTTGAGATATTTATTCACGACCTCTACTTGTCCTTTTTTCTGGGGACAGTACGGTGACGAATGGTCATGTTTAAAACCCAGTCTAGATTTTAATTATGTCATCATTTCATTCTGGAAGTGACTTCCATGATCAGTGACAATCTCCTTCAGGATTCTGAACCGAGCTATAATCTAATTGAATATGAAAAATGTTGCAGTCTCACCATCAGATTTAATGGTAAGCATGGCCTCATCCCATTTAGTAAAATAATCCACGACCACAATAATGTGATGATTCCCCCCAGCTGAGGTTGGGTTGCATTCCATGAAATCCACCCCCCAGTTAGTGAAGGGACCAATGGTAATGAATGGGTGTAGAGGGGAAAGGTGTGAGTGCATCTTATGAGCGAACACCTGGTGTTGGCGACGGAAGTCACTCCCGGATTGCTAGCAGGAGCAGAGCCCGACGCCCATCAGTTTTATGTCATGGTGGTTTATAGATGGGATGACCGAATGGAAGCCAACTCAAGCAATATCATTCCCACTCCAAAACTAGGCCAGTCATGCATAGGTGAGTGAGGTCTTATATAAACTTCAGACAGTGAGTTGTAGTAAAGGGTGAACAGGTGGAAGACTTATATAAGAGAAAAGAGGAGGTCTGTTATTAACATCGGGTTTCTAACAGGCTGAGGAAGAAGACGTCCAAACACAATATCATATTATATTCAAACGCAAAGCCAGAGAATGAAATAATGCAACAAGAAATCCTTTATCATAGCATAACTGTAACAATTCATGCGAATCATTTGATCATGAACTCTCTGGTATAAGACGAAAACATAGACAGAGCAGGAAAACTGTTTGTCATAAAACAATAAATCTCAAACACAGATGCATAACCATAGAACTAGAATGATCATTAAAACTTTACAGTAGGGAGCTTTGCTCTACCATCGATGATTACAAAATGGCAAAAAATGCCTATATATACTCTTCCCTTCCTTTCGCCCAGTAGAGGCATCTCAGATCTTTCAATGGATGGCGTCGCCTCAATCAAATCTGGCCTGCATTGCTCTGTCATACACTACCTTAACTCGGCATGGCCCACGCCAGAGATAGCTGAACCCTTTGAATGTTGACTTGGCGTGTGCAGGTTCTTCTGGTGAATTGAAGACTCGACGTGGCTTCCCTGAGGAGAAATGGTACAGGGGAACCTCCTGGGAAGACTTCTTGCCAGACCCTCCATACCTTGTAATTAATGATTGAGGCGATTCCTCAACCACCCTCTCTTTTCTGCATTCATTCCTGGTAGCTACCAAGAAATAAATCACGTCGAATCGGCGTCTGAAGAATGCAGTCCCCCCTCTCTTGAATCTTAATTCGGCGCCTTTGGCTTCCCTGTACAACCCCTTCTGCTCCCTAGAGTGACCACGGGCTGTGACCCTTCGCCTATCTACCAGAGTGCTGTCGGCGCTTCGGGGTTCGCGGGTGAGAAAGGAACAAGACCTTTCTCCTTCAAAATCGCGATGGGCGAAATGCCGGGAGGGCCTAACGGTTGCCACGCGTTCCCCACGAGATGAATGACTGAGATTTCTTTTTGGCTCTTTGGGACCCGAGTGGAAAAATGATAAACAATAGTGCCCCTCTTCCAGGCTTGTTCCTTTACGACCATGCGCCAAAACCACGGGCCCGATTCTGGGCTCTATCGGCATTTCGGGGTTCGAGGTTTCGAGAAGTGAAGGGACGAGGAGCGCTTACCCTTTGAACTCCCGAATGCCAATGTGACACGGATGTGTGTCGCGTGTCCTTCAGACGAATGGCCCAGATAGTATTCGTTATTGTAAAGAGGGCTTCCCCATTTACAAGCTCGCTTGACATGACCTGGTGCTAAGACCGCGGGCTCAGCTCGAAAGGTACTTTCGGCGTTTCATTGATCAACACTTCCTAGTGCAATGAGCTGAGAGCTCCCCGTTCCCCAAAACACCGATTTACGATATGCCAACTGGCTGCCACCTGTCCCGATCGGATCGGATGATCCATATTTTTCCTGAACTATGGGCGTTGCCCTTCGTGCTTAATCCCAGGCAATTTGACAACACCAAAAACCCGATGACTGTTGATTTGCTTTATGGCTGGATCTCGGCTTCCGACATAAAAACTTTGCCCGCTCGCTTGACTCGCTACTGGAAAAACAAGGATCTCCCGTGCTGCGCTTGGGCACTTCCCGCGCAACCTACAGGTCCAGGTGCTCTCGAGCCCAGGACAAGAATTATCGCTAACACCTGGGAAGGGTGACACTTCTTGACCACTTCAACGCAATCTTTAAAAATCAATAGCCAAAAATAACCAGCTCGATATATTTTGGCTTTTTGCAAGCTCAAATAAGTGACCAACACACACTCCATTGTGGAAGTCATTGAGAATCTCCTCGTGATTCAAACAACGAAAAAACATATTATCCACCCCTAGATGATATAATGTATCGCCGATAATGAGGTAATTTTTGGCCTGATGGCGTATACACCATCGGTCGTCTCTCGAAAGATGTTGGGGATGCTTCAGGGTTTGAAGGTAGATTAAAATATCTCTGTACCAGGGGTCCGAAGATGAGATAAGTAATATGTGTTCATCCGCAAATGAATCATCATGAAAAATGTCCCCATCCTTCCTAGGGAAGTTTGGCATCAGTTCTGCAAGAACTAGTGACTTCTTGGATTTCGTAGAAGCAAAATCAAGATCAAATACCTGTAGAATCACAATTCATTTATTGTACTTCCCCCCTATGATACATTGTGTAAGTACATATTGAAATGTATTGATATTCACAACTATGGTAGTCTTGCAGAGTAAGATATAATGGCGTAATTGTTGAACCACATGCACAATTGGTAAGGCTAGATTCTCTACGTCAGAATAATTAAGTTCAGGACCATTTAGATTTAGGATGAGGTAATAGATAACGTGCTCATGGAGCTCGTCATATTACTAAAMTAGAACCATACTGATCATCCCATTTGACRYGACAATATAAAGAAATAAATATCTATCATAGTTTGAAGGCTTCAACAGAGGTGTCTATACGAGGGGTTTCTGAAGAGCATCGAAGGATTCCAGGGYTCGCTCATCCATATGAACRAAGTGTACTTCTTCAAAAGATGCATGAAACCCTTAGTTATACTGGCATAGTTCGATACAAAACTAATCATGAAGTTAGATTTCCCTTGTAAACCCTGAAGTTGTCAATTATTACACAAGGGAGGCAATTGAAGTATTGCCTCAACCTTCATAGGATCCACCATGATCCCATGCTCAAAAACTAGGAACCCCAAAAGGTGGTCATACCTAATGAAAAAGATGCATTTGTGAGGGTTCCATCAAATGCGATAATAGTGACATCTCTCAAATACAATTCAAAGGTGAGTAAAATGATCAACCCTCTTTAGAGAGTGAGCAGCAAGATCATCTAAATAGGCTTCAACAATGTGGTTAAGATTGTGAAACACAAAGGTTCTAGTGTGTTGGAAGGTTGTTCTGGCGTTTTTAAGATCGAAAGGCATTTTTTGGTATGCAAAGGTACCCTAAGGACAAATAAACATCATCTTGTGTTGATCCTCAAGTTTAATTTGAATTTGATTATAACCTGAAAATCCATCCATAAAAGAAAATACTTCACTTTCTGCACACTCATCAATAATCTGATCAATGAAAGGAGTGGGGAAATTATCTTTAGGACAGGCTTTGTTCAGGTCCCTAAAATCCATACATACATGAATGGTTCCTTGCTTCTTATCAAAGGGAATGAGGTTGGACACCCATTTGGTCAAGGGAACCGGGTAGATGAAGCCAATGTTGAGCAACTTCTCCACTTCTACCTTAATAGCAGGGGCCTTCCTAGGATTTACAACTCTAAGTCTTTGTCGAACATTTTTAGCATTCAAATATGTTTTAATTTCATGTTCGAAAATACTATGGTCGATCCATGGCATCTCTTCATATTACCAAGCAAATACATCCCAGAATTCTTTGAAGAGATCAGTGTAGTTCTGAATTTCTTCAGGCAAACAATCTACACCGATATATACATTTTCAATTTTACTAGGGGTTCGAGAGATGTAGATAGTGATGGTGGGAGAATTATTCTCCATTTTTCCTTCGACATATACACCATGTGTATCTAATGGAACCACATAGTGACCTACAATCTCACTCAAGGTGAACCTACACTCATCATGTTCAATCCATTCAAGCCTGGGAGAAAATAAGATCTATGATGAAGGTCGTCCCAAGGCCTATCTAGACCAGACATGACCTATATGATGGCTTCATCCGAGGGTAAAGTATCGTTGAGGAATTCATGCGAACAATATGTTTGGACAACCCATTTGGGTTGTAAGACGAGATCCACCTCGTCCATCCATGAGGAGGGATGATCCGGGTCTACAGTAGCTTCTAGTATAGCTTGATACACAATATCTACTGTGGGCAGTGGAATTTCCATCTCGATGTGTGAATGACCTTCATATGACACATCCAAAGAAGGTAGGGTCCATGGTTCATTAAGATATGACGTATGGAAAGGAACATATTGTAGTGACGATGACGACTCACTGAAGATGGCATTGATGTGTGCAATTGGTTCCGAGAAATTGAAAGTTCACATCAAGGGGGAGTACATATCGACACCAACATTATCAGTTTCATGCTGATAATTATCAATGATGGGGACCAAGGGTCCCGCAGATGCAGTAGGACTAGGATGCGCAAAGGACAA
This sequence comes from Picea sitchensis, assembly GCA_010110895.2. Taxonomy (NCBI): domain Eukaryota; kingdom Viridiplantae; phylum Streptophyta; class Pinopsida; order Pinales; family Pinaceae; genus Picea; species Picea sitchensis. The sequence goes on from SNQJ01S0027590.1 coordinate 119,354, forward strand.
CTAGTTGATTGTCACTATCTTCCCTTCATGAGGAAAACATAAAATGTGAAAAACCGATGACACACCAACCGTCATAACGTAAGTCCAATTACGCCCTAGTAAAAGGTTGTAGTTGAGAGGTGCATCAACCACCTTGACCTCGACCTTTGTGGTCTTTCCACCTAACTGGATTGGGAAAGCAAGAATAATACCATGGGGTATGAACGAACTTCCATCGAATGTGATCAACATGGTCATGGACTAAGAAAGGACGGAGAGCCAATGGATTTCCAACAAGATAAATACATAATGGATTTCGAAGCACCTTCATCAATGATAGTACGCTTGATGGTGACATTCATACCCTCCACATGGATCTAAAAATCCACATGATAAGGAAAGTGAGGCTTGGCATATGTAACATCAAACTTGATAATGTTTTATCCACTCGGATCTAGAGATCCCAAAGTAGATAGCAAGGCATTCCTCTATGGGACACATCTGGAGCACCTCTAAGGATAAAATTGTGCATGGTGTTTGGCCCAAATCCTTAACAATCGAGTAATTTTGGGTGGCTCTGGCATTAAGATTGTGGGAAGAGAACTTAAGGACTCCTTTCAGAATAAGAGGCATAGGTTCCGACTTATCAATATACAAAGGTGTTTTCGGGTGAGGAGGCTTTGGACTTATAGTAGGATGCGAAGAACCATAATCGCGAGATTGAGTGGCTACATCGATAAAAAATTTAACCATATTGATGAATAGATTCCCACCATCATGTACTGAGGGGTTTTTACACCTGCTCGATGCATTTTCAGTGTTGGAGGATCCCGGGGTCATATATTGGTTATGTGGAAATGGGTTCGTCAGCACAACAGGTTGTTGTGCTATGAGCCTCGAGGCTTCCTCGATTTTGGGTTAGAAGTGGGTAAGGTGATCATATTTACAAATTTTACAAGGAAACTTTACCTTCCTCTTTTATTTCTTACCCTCACCAACATTATTAGTAGATTTATCATTATTATTTTCATCCTTTTCTTTATTATTCTTATTATTCTTCCCACTCTTATGATTATTTCTGCATCCTTTTCTTTTATTCCCTCCGAGTTTTTGGTCGTCGTTCGGGTTCATTGACTGTACATAATGCACATCGACCAACTGGGTGGGTGCAGATGAAGTTGTAGCTTGTCATGTTGCAGACTGGTTAAGAGACAAATCCTTCAACTAGTTCGTCACTAGGTCTATACTATTAGCATTTTTGGAGCCTATGATGCCATCGACACGAGGCCCAGTATTTTGTCTAGGATCATAGTTTGACCACGATGCATCAAGGATAATTTCATAAAGCATCCCAGACTGAGAATATATAAGGTGTAAATGTTGGCCTTTGAAGATGGCCTCTTCCTCAAACGTTACTCCAGATGTAGAAACATCTTTTTAAATGTAAGACAAAAAGGACTTGAGGAACCATTCCAACAGAAACTATGGAGCAATCTAGGCTTTAATCAACATCTTCCATCTATGCCACTCTTGAATATGATCAGAGATGTGGGTGGCATTATCTTGACGAAAAACCGATAATTTTTTTATGTCAGCATTATAATGAACCGAAAATTGGAAGTGATTGAGAAAAATTGGGACCATCTGATTGAAAGTTCCATAAGTGCCCCCAGGTAACTTGATGTACCACTTCAAAACAACCCTCGTAAGAGTGCATTGAAATAGTCTTAAACAAAAATAATCGCCATTTTGGGAGTTAGACGAGCATCGTAGGTGAAAGATAGTAATGTGATCACCAGGTTCCTCACTAGTATTTCCCTCAAACGTTGGAATGTATGAGGGAAGCTTGGTAGGGACGAGGGGCCACGACGAATCATGACACAGGGTTGTTCATTAAATTTGGCAGATCTTTCAGATTCAACGTGGCTAGAAAATAGAGCCAATGTTGTGGTGTCTGAGCCCATGCTCCCGAGAAATATTAGGTTTGAGAGATTGCGGGCCAACCGAGATTTTGGTATACACCATGGCCCTGACTGGTAGGATAGTATCCTCCTCCCAACTGATTCATGAAATGTTGTAAGTGCACCATACCTATAGAATCCGCTTGCAAGGAGAAAGTGACATGATAAGGATTATATATGTTTCCACCAGACAAATGAACTCCGTACTAGGGGTTTCCCATACCGTAAAATTGACTCCCTCGTGATGAAACACTAGAGGTTAAAGGAAGATTCACCATAATAAAAGTGTTTGTAGGAATCGACGTGGAGGAAGAGTGAATGACAGATGAAATATAGGAAGTACACTGACCACCCATTTGAGCACTCCATTCTAGAACATTGAAGCTAGAATTAGGTCCAGAGGAAGGAGGATTCCAACCGCATACCGTAGGAGTCGCTTGAGGGATATGACCCCCACCAAACGATAAAGGAACATAAGGAGGCATCGTTCCCCTAGACCCAAAAATATAATTCATATTAGTCGTCGAAACGAAGGATGATAGGTGCAAAGTCATGCCAGACGTACCAAAAGAGAAAGGATTAGAGGCCCCAGGTATTGACTAAGTGCTATAATCCGATGAACCACTTGGGAACACAAAAGGATTCATTCTCATGGACTGAGAATAGACCATGGGTTGGGACGTATTAAGTAAAGGATTTTCCAGAATCCAAACCATCGATGATGTAAGAGTCAAGGGGACTCCAGTAACTATAACAGAGGATGGAGTCAAAGGGGTTCCTGATACATTCATATCGGACTCACTGCTCATGCTAGTACTATTGTGAATCTGGGAGGTGGAGATATATGTACCACGCTTATTAACTCTACTCATTTTAGGAGGATACTTCGGTAAAGGATCTAATCATGGTGGTATCTTCAAAATATGAAGATACTAGTGGGGAGGCTGGTCTTTCTCCATGATAATTCATAACTCGTGAAAAAATGTAAAATCCTAAGGCCAACTAATAATCAAAGATCACACACCTAAATAAATCTAAAAGCCAATGCACACAAATAGGRTATAATCAATGAAGGGACCTCCTGAACTAAAGAAGGTATGCTTCCCCCAAGAGGGGATGAGACTCCCGAACAATAGAGTGGAGGTAACATAACCAGTTATAAGGACCCTCGTAGGCTTCACAACGCAATCGGYCAGATTCCTCCAGAAAGAAAATACTCCATAAATTCTGTGAGATGTATGAACCCTATCTGACTCAYGGTACATGCAGAATAACCCCTGCAAGTAACCTATGTCGCTACCTAGGTCAAGCAACTAAAGTCACCATGGTATAACTAATTATCAGGCGAGAAGTCACAAGTCCGGTCCATCGTATGGGAAGGGTAGCAAAGCTAGAAATATCGAAAGCACCACCTCTCAAGGAGGTAAAGGCACTAGAGAAACCCCCATATTCAAATAGAACCCTAGAAATATCTCTGATGCTAGGAAGGTATTAGAGGGCTATCTCTATAACCAATTTCACGTGACCTCGTTCTTAACTCCGGTGTGAGCAGAGCCTTTTGAGGACAACAATTACACAATGGGTTTCACCACTCCCTGTTCAGACACAGACGTTGAGTTTTATAGCCTTGGAGAAGTTTACTCACAAAATCCTATTACAAGGCCCAAGTTCCTACAATTGTTTGTGTACCCTGAAGAATAAAATCATTTCTAATCAATTTTGATTATTCAACATTAATTTTAATGGATTCTTCTTACTCAAGAGGTGTGATCATGAAATTGATGGTATGACATCTCAACATAAAAGAAGAAAATATAAAAACATTGCTAATGACTAGTCTTGATTTTCAAAGATATGATATGCTTCTAAATTTTGTTATACGAAAGCAATCTCTGTGATTTAAATGAAGTGCAATATTTCCTATCATGCCAAAACTAATGTAATGCAACCAAAAGTGAAAATGTTCTAGATAAAATTAAAAAAAAAAAGTATTTTTTTTTTATTTTCAATATAATGGAATGAAAATGCGAGGACTGAATAAAAAAACTCCAAGCATACCCTACTAGAAGAACAAAGAGACAAGCCAAGCAAGACACTAAGAAGTGACTACCTAGACCAGAATGTAAGGACACAAAAATGAGAAAAATGACACAAAATGAGTTTTCCCAAAATATCCATGAATAACATGGCTTCCTATCACTATGTAGGCACTCAACAGTCAAGACAGGGACCCAAGAAGTCTCAACAACTAGTAAAACTCACCCATAAAGAACTAAACTTAGCCAAACAGACTCAAAAAATAGTGTATGCGACTGTTCAGGGAACAAAGGTGTATGTACGCTCCCTAAGAAATGGAAACTCATGTGTGTGCGCGAATGTCAAGGGAAAACCCGTGTATTCCAAACAAGACATTGCTAGGGCAAGGTTTAGGCCAATAAACTCATATGAAAAGAAAAATAAAGGTTGTTAAGCAACAAGCGACACAAAAAATCATGCAAACAAAGAGAAATGAAGGAGAAAAATCATCCAATAGCCCAAAAGGGAGATCTTCCCTAGTGGAGTCCCCAATTTTGTTGTGAGGAAAATCTCTATGGCAAGGGGTAAACCACAACATATGGAATGACACCCAGAAATCAACTCTAAATTCAATTATGCTAGATAGATGGAAATGATAACAAGATAAGGTTAAGTGCCTACCTCGCCCGAACGTCCGAAGAAGACCTCGGCTGAGCTCATGACCAAAAGCTTGATGCCAACAACTTGTCCTCAACAATCAATATGTACAAGCATATAGAAATTATGTAGAAAGTTAGCATATAAACTAGAATAATCCATTAAAATGTATAACAAATATGCCCATGGAAAGTAATGTAAATATATGTGACATATGATTGGATGTGAAAAGAGTATTTCTATTAATGTAATCAACATAAGTACATAGGTGACAAACTCATGAAACAACACATATCTAAACTAAGAAACCAAGTCCCTCTAGTTGGACCTTCACCACTTCAATCCTCCATAAAGGCAAGCTCACAAGTAGTAGGAGTCAATGAGGTTCTCCATCTCAAGATATGAAGAGCTTGGGAGATGAACACAAAGAGTTCAAACTTTCAAGGAAAAAGGAATGCAGACTCAATATAAAGTGAAATTTATTCAGAGTGTCGTTTCTCTCAATAGTGTGTTTGTTCAATGCTTGTATATGGATCAATTTATAGCCTCCAAATTAAATTGAAGGGTCGGGTCAGAGCGTTTCCAATATATGGAAGGTCAAGGATCATGGATCTCGTGACATGGCGTGGAAAACAGACATATTTTTAATTTTTGAGCACAAAACCCGATGTACATGGGTTGTAATGGAGCAACCTGGGTATACGCAAGCAGTCTAACTGTAGGTCGCATATATGGAAAAAAATATGTATTGTTATCTTTGGAGTGAAAAAATTGGGGTAGTGTGAGTCTTTAAAGGGAAATGGAAGGCCATCAAAGAAAGATGCATGGATTGTGGAAAAAAATGTTATAATAGGGTCTTGAGCTAGTTTATCTTGAGGAAAAATGCTCTCGCCAGCACAAGCGACCTCCCATGGTAGATGAAAAGAGAGATGAGGGAGTAAAATATCCCATCAATTTGTTTCTTGTGGAAGCCCTCGCACGATAGAGGAATGAGATGTTGGAGAATTTTTCCCAAATCCTTCAACGATTGCCGACAATAGAAGGCGCGTCTTCGGTAGCCCCATTCAAGATACAAGTGAATTTTGATATTCCCATATTTGAAAGTTAGATCGATGCAGATGCTTTGGAAAAATTGTTAAATTTTCTATAAGGTTATTTCTTTGTTCACAATTTTTTCAATAGAGAAAATATCACCTTTGCACTCATTAAGGCTCTCCCTGATGTCAAACATTGGTGGGAAACTTACTGGGAGAAAAATTCCACAGAGGAGTATGGAATATTTGGGGTCGAGCCCACTTGGTATTTTTTTATGGATGTGGTCAAGGAGCAATATTAACCTATGGGAAACTATGATGGCCACTACATGAGATGGACCACACTGCATCAAAAGAGGGGCCAAACAATGCCAGAGTTAAAAAATACATTCCATACCTTGTGCACCAAGTTGGGCATCAAACACTCCAAGTGACATCTAGTTCTAAAATACTATGGGGCTCATCACAGGTACATCCAAACCACAATGGAATTTATGGACGTTTCATCACTAGGAGTTTCTTATCAATATGTTGTCAAAATCGAGCAAAAATTCAAGCAGTAGAACAAGTGGGAATTTGGGTCTGCAAATCCGCAACAAACAAAGTATGGTAAAGGAAACCCTAACTCACATAACAACCAACCTAAATAAAAATAGTCCAATCCACATGAAAAGAATATCCATGGGAAGACGAAGAAGGACATTGGGAAGTGGTGTGACTTCCACAAAATCCCTTGGCACAACACCAATGAATGTTGCTCAAAACATTCGTTTGTGTCCGAGCTCAAAGAAGTAGAGATGAACCTCGACTCGGACTTTGATTCTGAAAATAATAAAAGGAGATAGATCATTGATGCATAACCCAGTTCTACTTTCATGACCGCAAAAATACAACCAAAAGAACCAGAGGATCCTGAGAAGGGGGAGCGCCTCTTCCATTCACATATGTGGGTGAATGGGACCCCACTGCATTTGATTGTTGATCTGGGAAGACAGAAGAACCTCATGTTAGCAGAGGTCGTCAAGCAGTTGGATTTTCCAACAACACCACACCCGCAACCATACAACATCGGATGCTTCGCCAGAGACAAGATCTTCATGTCAGCGAACAATTCCACCTTTCATACAACATCAAGCCCTTCAAGGATGAGGTACTGTGTGATGTTATCCCACTAGAAGTATGTGATGTTATGTTAGGCTAGCCATATATGTGGAAGCATCATGTTGTTTATGATTCTTCAACCTGTAGCATCATTGTTACTCCAGGGGGTCAGCTCTACAGGATAGCAAGGGTAGTTCCGACTACTTTTCTGAAAAAACAGTGCCACAAAGTAATCTCTCATACTGCAAAGTTTAGTCTCTTCATGATTTGTTTAGAAGACAAGGAAACTACAATCACCGCAGCCTTATCCCAAGACCCTTGTCTCCAACAGAAGCAGATCAACAAGATTGTAGAAGAGCACCGAGATATTCTTACTGCATCTACAAGGGTGCCTCCACATTGTCCAGTCAAGCAAAGTTATAAAAAATCCCTTCATTCTCTTCATGTTGTATTTTCATCGATAAAGTCCTCCCACACTCAGAAAGATCATGCAGTTATATCGGTTGAATGGATCCAACCCCTCCAACAATAGGTTCATAACAACCTTCAACAAGCTAAGCAAGACAACTTCTTTAGCAAGGCAAGTAGCTCACCAAGGTTCAAATTCGAAAAAATCTTCCCGAGGAACTTGATGAAATGGAGACCATTGCTTCCTAAGGGGGGAATAATGATTCAAGTGGAAATTAGTGGCCACCCACCTATTCCGTTGGCTCAAAATAGGGGTTTCTACCTTGGCAATTTTTCTACATCTTTTTGAGTCCTAAACTTCCAGGATTGTTTTGAGGCCCTAAACAACGTTTTTTGGGCCCACCATATTCACATTGTAGGCTTTAGCTAGAGTTTGATGACAAAATGTGTAGTCCTCAGATAGAAATTTCCAGCGAGTTATCGTACACCCCAACCAAAGATCGTATGCAAACGTTACGCCCTTAGGAAGTCGACGTATCAACTACCTCCATCGGGGCCTGCAAACCTTTTGGTGTTTCATCTTTCGAGGTTGGGGTTTTGTATTTTCTTTATGTTAAAAATGCCTTTGGAGCTTCATTGTAAACATCACCATCTTCTTGCGAATGATCATATCCATCACATCTCTTATGAGAGATAAGTTTCCACCATTCTAGCGAGTTCATTCACTCTGTATTTTTATAGTTTTTGTACATTTTTGTCATTAATAAAAAGCATATATTATTGTATCTCTGTGTTTATTGCAATATCTTTGTATATTTCATTGTTATATTTTTTCCTTCATTTCAATCTCAAAATAATCTGGATCATCCCTTCACTCTTTTATTGAAGCATCGAGGGGCTTCCACAATCCAACATATGATATATCATTTTTGAGATTATCTTCATAGAGTAAGTCATTAATCTATGACCCATACCATGAGTATTAGTTACGATTGACCAATTTCTCATGGTTAAGGATGTCCACCTTAATATGCTTTGGATCTTATTCAAAAGTTTAGCATGGAACCCTTCAACCCTGGCCTCACTCTTTGACCACTCTTCTTTCCAATGGTACAAAGTTCAAGTCCAACCTAGAACATAAATCTCCTCTAGTTCATGCTACTCAATACAAGTCTTTGGTTGGAAACCTTTATTATCTTAGCCATGCATAGCCAAATATTTGATTTTTAGTTAGTATGGTTTCCAAATATGTATGAGCTCCATTTAATTTTCATTTAAAAGGTACCAAGTGCAATCTTTGGTACATCAATGGAGCCACACACTTGGGCATTCACTATGTCGCAGGGGCTACACTAATGTTGAACAAATATTCAGATGTAGATTATGTTGGGGAAATTGATGAACATAATAGTACAATTGGCTACATATTTTGACTTGGTTTTGGACAAATATATTGGATAATCAAGAAACAAGCTTATGTCTCTCTATCTACAATGAAATCAAAGTACTACACCTCTTGACATTTCTTAGAAAACACCTTCTAGATTTTAGTTTTTCAAACAAAATCCTTTATTTTTGTTCCAAAGTAAGCTTTATGGGATTACAATTTTTTTTACATTATTGTATCATTAACATGTTACAGAGACTCTTTCTTCCTTATATATATATATAAAAGAAAGAGTGTTACACATAAAAATGTAGGGGAAGAGAGTACAATATATATAATGGTGTATAAGGAAAACAATAAAGCATCTGGAAAATCAAAGAAATGTGTAATAACATAGATGAATTCTTATAAATAATGAGAGACATTGTTAAACATATCTGCTACCAGTGATCTAGAATACCTTTCCACAATATAGAACCAAGTTTGATTCTTGGTTGGTGCAAACAAGGTGTTATTTTTTATGTTTTCAATTTTGGTTTTGATCATAGTTGAAGGTTTATGTATATTACTTTTTAAGAATTCTAAGCATTTTCATTGTGCATATGTAGCATTAATGTGTGGTATAATCTCTCTCTCTCTCTCTCTCTCTCTCTATATATATATATGGAAAAATTAGTACAATATATAAAAGGGTGTATGAGGAAAATAGTGGAGTGTTTGGAAAACCAAAGAAATAATGAGAGACATTGTTAAACATATATGCACTAGTGATCTAGTGGTAAAATAATACCTTGCCATAGTATAGAAACAAGCTTGATTCTTGACTAGTGATACCAAGGTATTTTTATAAACAAGTCACAAAATAAAGAGAGAGTGTGTGTGTGAGTATGAAGTTAGGCGAGAAAGAGTATAATATATAAAAGAGTGTATGAGGAAAACAATAAAGCACTTGGAAAATCAAAGAAATATGTAATCACATAGAGAAAATTAGAGAAATAATGAGAGATGTTGTTAAAAATATCTGCATCAGTGACATAGTGGTAAAATAATACCCTACCAAGTTTGATTCCTGATTGGTGCAAACAAGGTATTATTTTTTCCATTTTCCATTTTGGTTTTGAGCTTAGTTGAAGGTTTATGTATATTGCTTTTAAGAATTCCAAGCATTATCATCGTGTGTTTGTAGTTGATTCTAACTCAGAGAGAGTACAATATTTCACAAAAAAAACAAGTTTCCCTTCAATACACATTTTCTCTTAGATACGTCTCTCAACTTATTCCAACCATGGTTTACATAGTGGCTTGAATGTGCCTTCAAAACACTGTTAAGTATGGAAAATACTTTTTGTTAATTATTGTCCTCAACATGTTTAGTCACATGTACTATTGGATATAAAATTCACCATTTGACTTAATTTGCAAAACCCCCATATAGACATATTATTGCAACACCAAAATTTTGAATTTATATTATTCTAAGAGGTCATGATAGCTAGATATATAAATGAGAACAAGGAAAAAACATGTTGAGTTGATGCTAAATCTCCATGCCAAGATGATACATTGTGTAGTTAACCAAATATAGACTACTAAGGGTATATAGTTCAACAAATTGTAGGCTATCAAACTTGCAATAACTTGTAACCTAGTAGAGGGTTTCCCATACTAGTGGGTAGGTTAGTTAGTGCAAGAGCTAGCAGATGGATTAACACATTCTAGCAAATAGTGTAGCAAAGATTTTTGGTGTTCCATATTGCACATTCCATCTCTAAATTAATGTTCAAACTAAAAGGAGAATTAAGGATAGTTGTTATGACCAATTTCAACCATGAGTCAACAAAATAACATATTTTGGGTCTTCTCTATATAAACCTTTATTCGTTATAAATTGAGTTCCTTGAGTAATCAAAATGATGTTCTACATACTATTAGAATATTGGATGTGCTCGTTTAACCATAGAAAATATAGCAATATTGTCACCCAACCATAGGCACTAATGCCACCCCCAAGCACCTTGACCTTGACAGAGAGAAGAATTCCGGTAGAAGATCAATAGCCAACCAAGGCTAATGCACCAAGCAAAGATAACCAAGATCGATAAGAGAGTCCAACCCAGAAAGACCGAGAATCTAGATTTCAGAACCGGCGGCAACAACTTCTCCCAATACTTGCGCACAAACTGCCCTTTTGCAGTGCGCACAAGTGTGCTTCTGCAATTTCAAGAATGTCTCTCTAAAATGAAGACTGACCTCCTGTATTTATATTTCTTCTGCCAAATTGCCTGGGTCGACTTCTCATTCTGGGTGCTAATTATTTAGTATATAATATTTCCTTTAGTCGACTTCTCTTCTAGGGTTGTATCAAAATATTTTCTTGCTTCTGGAATATTCTAATCTTGTTAGAGGTCACAAATGGAGGTTAATACCTACTGCAACTACCATAATATCAACACTCCCTCCTAGCTAGGGAGGTATAACGGATAATGGTCTTGAGCAAAAACAAACCATTCAACTGGTAGCATCATTATAGCCACACAGGCTAATTAAATCACGAGCACCGTCATTATTATCCAACTGGATAATCTCCATGACAACTATTACAATGTCAAATGATAGAACAAGACTGTGTCTATCCATAGTACTACACAACTACTTAATTTTTGACACATAGTCACAAACAATGGAACATATCCACCACAACAACATACTTCTACTATCTAGAGACATACAGTCTCCATAGCAATCATATCATTTGATATCAACCTGCACATAAACAATATCACGATATAAACTAAGTCATCTGGGCCATTCTTCCACTCACATCTGTGAGATATGGAAGAGTATATGCCCTCAGAGAGTAAAACATCAACGATGGGCTATCTAGACTATTCTTCTCAAGCAAGGAAGAATAATTGTCATGATTTCTGAGCCTGGACCATTCACCTATCCATACCATTCTTCCGGCACTAAACAAAGAGAAACCTGGAGAGAATGAGTCTACACTAGGAAATGCTTGTCCTTGATTGTTGAACCTGGACCATTCACCTCTCTAGGTCATTCCTCTGGCACTAAACAAAGTGAAACCTGGAGAGAATAAATCTTCCCTAGGGAATGATTGCCCGGACCATTTCCTAAGGAAATGATTGTCCTGCACCAACCTCCAAAATAGACCATTCTTCTAAACTTCTCACAATTGTGAGCTTCGAAAGAATGTCTGTAAAACGAGGTAGACCAGTCTTCTTGACCACTACTGTGAGTGACCGTCAAGAAGAATGATTGTCCTAGATCATTCCCCCACACTGGCCACAAGGGGAATCATTGTCTATGGTACATCAACAATCCATCAAACCATTTCCATTACGAAAATGATTTCTCGATCTGGACCATTTTCCAAACTGGAAAATGCTTGTCCGTCCAAAATCTCAAACCACTTTCGAACTGGAAAGGAACTACCCATCCTGGACCATTTTTCAAAACTGAAAAATGATTGTCCATAAATCAATGATATGTTAGTACTCCCTCCCAACTTGGAGAGCCATCTCTTCCCTTTCAGCTAAGGGAGTTATTTCCACCATCCCCAATTTGTCTCGTAAGTATGCAAACTTTATTCTGGATAGAGGCTTTGTCAAGATATATGTTGTATGCTCATATGTGGGGATATACTGGAGCTTCACTTCTCCTTCCTTGAATTTATATTGAATAAAGTAGTATTTGATCTCAATGTGTTTTGACTATTCATGAAACATTGGGTGTTTTGATATCCTTATACAACTCTGATTGTCACAGTGTATTATGGTCGAATCTGGAACCTGATCAAATAATACAGAAATCATCTTTCTTAGCCATACTGCTTCTGTACATGCTTCACATGCTGTGATATATTATTCTTATGCTATGTTGAGTGCGACAGACTTCTGTTTCTTGCTTCCCCAAGATATCATAGCGGAGCCCAAGCTGAAACACATCCTTGAAGTACTCCTTCTATCTTCTTCACTTCCTGCCCAATCTGAATCTGTGAATCCATGAATTTGTATATCATTGGATGCGGTATATCTTAAACCATAGTTTAGTGTCCCACAAATATATCTTAGAACATGCTTTGCAGCTATCCAATTCTCATGTCTGGGTTCCACCTGGAACTGGCTTAGTGTGTTTATGGAAAAGAAAATGTATGGTCGAGTATTTACTAAATACATCAATGACCCAATCAATTGTTGATATAGGGACAAGTCTAATGGATCAGAATCTGAGTCTCTTATTTTTCTTATATCTGTGGTCATATGAGTGTCCATGGATTTGCAAGCCATCATTCCAAACTTCTGAAGAATCTTTATTGCATACTTTCCTTGTCCAAGGAATACTTCACCACGCTTCTGCCATACTTCTAGTCCCAAGTAATAATGCATGAGACCAAGATATTTCATATCGAACTCAGAAGCTAGTTCCTTTTTACACTGGATAATGAGAGATTCTCCACCTGCCAAGAATAGATCATCGACATATAGTAGTAGAATCACAGGTGCATTGTTCATGACTTTGTATTAAAGATTTGGATCTACATGAATTTTGGAGAAACCAAGTTTCATTAAGTAGTTGTCTATTATGTCATACCAAGCTCTTGGAGCTTGCTTGAGTCCATATAAATATTTCTTTAGTCTACAAACATGAGTGTCTCTAGAATGTACTTCAAACCCTTGAGGTTGTTCAATGTATACTTCTTCTTCAATTGCTCCATTGAGGAAAGATGTTTTTACATCCATCTGATGTAAACTCCATCCCATGGAAGCAGCAAGAGACACAATATCTCTAATGGAAGTATATCTGGCAACATGAGTGAATGTTTCGTCATATTCTTCTCCCTCCTTCTGGGAGAACCCTCTAGCTACAAACATTGCTTTATATTTGTCCACGCTTCCGTCTGTTGCATGTTTGATCTTATAGACCCATTTTGAAGTTACTACTGATTTTTCTTTAGGTCTAGGCACAATTTCCCTTACATCATTTTTCATGATGGACTAGTGTTCTTCTATCATGGCTTCTTTCCATTGTTTCTTCTGAGATGCCTCTTCAAACTTGGTAGGTTATTTGTCTAGAAGCTTTGTCATACACGCTGCATAGCTAGAGAATCTCTTGGGCTTCTTACTTTTTCTGAAGGTCCCACTTGGGGCTTTGAGTATTTCTGCTTCTTGTAGGGTAGTTTCAAGTCAAGCTGGTCGTTTCTTGGTTTTGGTTATAGTGTTTGAATCAATGGTCTCACATGGTTGCATCAGATGATCAAGTTGTTCTATTTCTTCATTCTGACTTTCTAGAAGACATGTGCTTTCTTCAATAGGATCTTCATACTCTTCTTCTTTTATGGTTTCTTCTATGGATTTCTTGAAAGCCATCTTTTCATTGAAGGTTACGTCTCTGCTGACTTCAATATTACATTTTTCTGGGATATAGATTCTATAGGCCTTGGATGATTCACTATATCCCATTAATATGCCCTTCTTTTCTGAGGGTTCTAATTTATTCCTTTTATCCAAATATTCTTAAGTGTTCCACATTAGGTTTCTTTCCTGAGAAGGCTTCTTCTGGAGTCATATCCTTCAATATGCATTGAGGACTTATGTTCTGAACATATATTGATGTCATGGTTGCTTCTCCCCATAAATGCATAGATAAACCTTGATCGTTCAATAGTGCCTTCACAATTTCTTCAATATATTTGTTCTTCCTTTTTGCTACACCATTTTGTTGAGGATTATGAGGAAAAATTAGCTCCCTCCTAATCCCTTATGATTTGCAAAAGGCATTGAATTCCTTGGATGTATATTCTTCCCCATTATCTATTCTCAAGGTCTTGATTTTCTTGTTTGTGAGGTTCTCTATATCTGCTTTGAATTCTTGAAACTCACTAAATACTTTGTCCTTTGTCTTCAAGAGATATAACCAAGTCTTTCTCGAGTAATGATCTATGACGATTACATAGTAAAGAGAACCTCATAGAGATTTGACTGGCATAGGACCGCAAACATATGAATGCATTAGATCTAGAATTTCCTTAGATCTATTATTTCTTCTTGAGAATGGTTTCTTGAAATTCTTACCAAGAGCACATCCTTTGCAAATTCCTTCATGTGTAGACTGTAGTTCTGGTATTCCTTCAACCATGTTTTTGGGGAAGGGTAATGCTTCATAGTTGATATGAGCATACCTTCTATGTCAAAGTTCATTGGGATTGACTTCATCATGTACAAGGGCTTCATCATTTTGTTGTAGTAGTCTGTATAGTCTTCCTTCACGGGTTCCAATAACTCTAGCATTCTCTATGTTGGAGTCTCTAGGCCAAGATAACACTTTTCCATCTACAAAAGCTATTATATTTCCTTTGTCTTCTAGGAAAGATATGGATACAAGATTATTTTATAAACCAAGTACACATAATACATTTCTCAAATGAACATTGTTACATGTTTTCAACTTGACGAAGGCTTAACCAATTCCTTCGACTGGGTAAGTGTTTTTGTCTCCAAGCTCTACCTTGTACGATGTCTTCTTTTCATTTAGATTGGAGAGTCTGGCTTGATCTCCTGTCATATGCCTAGAAGCTCCACTTTCAATTATCCACATGTTATCTTCAAGCATTCTTGTGAGTGTTGAGTAGTGTAGATGACTTGTTTTTTCATTCATGACTTCGATTGACTGATGACTGGTCAAGCTTTGACCCAAAATT
>SNQJ01S0027590.1:134624-144728 GCA_010110895.2 Picea sitchensis
CAAAGCTTAAGTATCCCAACTCCAAGTTTCACTACCCCCATGCTTTGCATGAGATGAGGAGAGCGTAGGAAATATCTATCATCTTATTTCTCCACATATACACATTGTGTCAACTACCACACAATCTCTCATTGTGTCATCAACTTCACTTCCACCTTATCCTTTGTTGCAAAGTGTGGAGCGTCTAACACTTCCTTCTAGCTTTTCCAAAACCTCTGCATGCCCAAAAATTCTACATCTACCTTAGCCATATATTTTTTCATGGAGTGCAGAGGTAACACCTCCCTCCACATGACCAAAAATAACTTTACAAACCCTTTATGCCTTAGCCAATGCCAAGTCTTTTATCCATTCTTTGAGTGGAGTGCAAAGGTAACACCTCAACATTTCCTCATCCATACCTATGCATCGTGATGAAAATCCCCTCCTTTCAAAGGATTTCATAATATTCTCTAAAGCATTGAAACACTAACATCTTCCAAATCTATGAGATGGAAAATAGGTCTAAATTTGATTAGGGTTTCAAGCACGAAAATTAACAAGTGTTCTTAAGCATAAAAAAATAACTTATGAATATTATAACTTAGCCATTTCAATTCTTTGAAGATCCATTCAAATCACACCACCTCATTAGGAGGCCTTTGGATCCAAAAAACCTCTAAAGAAAGGCGATGAAACATATTTACAACATTGTTTCTATCATACTTCTTGGATTTTCTTGGAATTTGTCCCTAGAGACTAATTTTCCAAATTTCTTGTGGTCCTTTGTGAGTCACTCAAACCAAGAAAAAAACTTTCATCTCTATTTGTACAAAAAAATCAAAATACCACACCTCTTGACATTTCTTAAAAACACCTTGTAACTTCTCAGTTTCAAATGAAATTATTTCTTTTGTTTTTTATGTTAGCTTTATGGACTTACACATGATTATACACTATTGTGTCATTAACATGTAGACACCACTCCGTTGTGGCTACTCCCATTGACACACATATCAAGGTATATTAGAGATCATATGTTTTAATGGGTCGTGTGTGGGCCACATGTCTCAAGACACATAGATTTTAGACTTATCTAACTTAGATAAATAAATAAATAAGCTGATGGTTCCTCGATAGAATAATATGTTGCAACCCTACATGCTTGGGTTCAATTCTCGGCTGGTACAAACCAAGTAATATTTTTTTCTATTTTGAATTTAGGTTTTGAGATTAGTTGAATGTGTGTGTGGAGAGAGAGAGAGAGAGAGAGAGAGAGAGAGAGAGAGAGAGAGAGAGAGAGAGAATAGTATGTTGTCATGCTATAGGTTAGTGGTTTACTGGTAGAACAGTATGCTACCACACTACAAACTCGGGTTCAATTCTTGGTTGGTGCAGGCTTTGATCTTAGTTGAATGTTGAGATGTGTGTGTGTAAGTATTCTGCCACACTATAGACCAATATTCGATTCCTGATTGGTGTAAACCAACACATATTTTTTTTCCATTTTCAATTTAAGTTTTGAGATTAGTTGAATGTTTATGTATATTCCTTCTCAAATTCCTTCCATCTCATTCATTTTTTTGGTTATTAAATAATTTATTCAAAATTTACCTTCAATGATGTCATTATATCTTGAATTTGGATTGCATCTCATGCTAAGTTTCTTATGCTTCCATTCATTAAAAAATTGGGTATGGGATTTTGGTTGTCTATTGACAGCGAAACAACTTTGATGGAGTTTTTCTCATTGGATACAATGAGCACAATTTTTTATTGAGATGTTTGTTTCTTTTGAAGAAATGTTGCCTCTAGAATTATAACCTTTTTTGTTTCCCTGGGCACTCTCTTTTTTGTAATGGTGGACACTTTTTTCTAGACATATGATTGTCATATTTTGTTGTAGTGAATTGTTCTTTGTTGGAGCAATGTTGAGGTTGTTGCTTTCTCCCTATTATTATGGGAAATACCAATCTCTTTGATTTTGGTATGAATAATTATAGGGAGACTAAACCTAACAAAAGAGAAAAAAACAGAATTAAAACAGAAAGTAAAACAATGGAAATCACATATAGTATTCTGAGATTTACCCTGGAAAGCCTTAATTTGGAAAACCAACAATTCCTGAGAAACTCTCGCTCTTATGTTGTCTTATTCATTCACCAAATAAAGAGTTACATGACTAACCTTAATCCACACTAAAGACCAATTCATCATCTTACTCCCTTGCTTAATTACAAGAACAAATCTACAACCATTTGGCTTCCTCTTCTTACATAATTCCATACTTATGTATAACCCCTGATTCGCGACACTCAAAAATTGTTATAGATCCATGAAGATGATAGGTTGCGATCTCAAAATTCTCAAGATTTTGTCTCTGGATTCGACCACTGGTCGAATAACAGTTGGCTACTAATCGACCATCCAATCGACCACCTTTCGACCTCTAGTCGGCTAACCTATCGACCATAAACTTGAATTAACTATTTAGTCGATCATCCTCGACTGTCTAGTTGGTTGAATGAGTTTCCACTGCAAAGAATATAGCATACCAGTTACAATCATTACGGATTTGTTAAGGATGTTTGTTATTGCTGGGTAATGGTTGGAATATAATCTTTTTTCTTCTTTGATATGGCCCTCAAATTATCTTAAGTATGGTTTTCAAAGTGGCTTGAATGTGTCTTAAAAAAACTCTTATGCGTGGCCAATACTATTTTCCCATTCTTGTCCTTAGTATGCTTAGTCACATTTATTGTTGGATATGAAATTCACCATTTGACTTAACTTGAAAAACCCCAAGATATAAGCACACAATATATTCTCGGAGCACTATTATACGCATGTTGACACCTTCAATTTTGTTCCCAAATGAACATACTATGACAACATCAAACTTTTGAATTTATATTATGCTTAGATCTCATGCTCACTAGATATATAGAGGAGAACAAGGGAAAAACATGTTGACTTGATGCTAAATATCCATGCCACACTAATGCATTATGTAGTTAACCTAGGCTAGACTACTAAAGGGATTAGAGTTCAACAAATTGTAGGGTATCAAATATGTGGTAACTCTTATCTTAATAGAAGGTTCCCCATACTAGTGAGTATGCTAGGAGAGGGTTACTAGTGCTAGTGTAAGGGCTAGCATAAGGTTACTAGTGTTAGTGTAAGGGTTAGTAGAGGGATTCTTTAAGTAGGACATACTAGCAAATGATATATCAAAGGATTTTGGTGTTCCATATTGCACATATATCTAACTCAATTTTCAGCCTCAAAGTAGAATCAAGGATGGACATTACAATCGATTTCAATCACGATTCAACAACATATCATATTTTTGGTCTAGTAAATGGATACTTTTATTCATTATAAAGATTGGTAACTGAGTTCCTCAAGCAATCATGAGGATGTCATACACACTAAACAAATTTGAGAAATAATGAGTGGAAGATGATGCAAGAAAAGTAACACAACTTGGAACTCGGTCTTGGATCCAACAAGTGATATAGGAACTCCAATGAAAATTATCTGTGTTCCCTAAAACATATCATAGGCATTTGATGGAGTGATTGGCATTTCCTCCTTACTTATTTATTTATCTTCTCATGTAATTTGAAGTTTGATTTTATTCTTGCTTAGGTCTTCATAGAAGGTCCCTTTGATCTTTTGGGAATCATCATTAGTATGTGATCCATAATTCTATGGCATATGGTCGAAACAACTCACCAACATAGAGCCTAAATGTGGAATAATAAGGACTATAAAACTCTATCTAAGAAACCTTGATGCACATTAACATTGACTACGATTTCTTTAACAAAAGTCAATGCTAACAAATGTGCCACTTTGGTGCTCGAAATTGTAGTAATAACATGCCCAATAATATTATCAAAGCAATAATAAGTTCAAAAAACTTTTTTATAATAAAATAAACACCCTAATCAGAATCTTCATAGCTCTCAAATCTTGGTTGTATGTTTTCATCCCTATTTTTATTTAATTTGGTTTGTTTGCAAGTGCTTCTTGAAAATATTCATTTTGAGTCCCACTCATTTAACAATGATTCTTAAACAATTTTTTTTTCATCAACTCTTTTACTAGAATTTCCTTCAAACAAGTTTCTCAATGGAGATGATATTTATTCACCTGATGTCATTAAAATTATTTTCTTTTTTCTTCAAAAGGAAAAAGCCTACATTACTTAGGGATATTGGCCTAGCCTCTATTGATACAATATCAAGTGTGATGTGAAATTGCATTAGTGTGTAAACAATCTAGCCACTTGAAATAACTCGTTGATAATTCATAAGGGGACAAACTTCCAATTGTGCCAAATGTCTTTAAATTTTGTGTTGTTAACTTATTTTTTTATTTCCAAAAAAAACAAACTCTTAACTCATTAGAAATAATTTAATATCATACTTAAAAATTAATCTTATTTACAATCTTAATTTAATTACATTGTTTATCATTAAAATGTATCATTTTTTAGAAAAAAAAAATTTAAATACTTTAACACCACTTTTAAAAATAATTATTATCCTTCCTTTTCTCATAAAACACCTTCTAATTTCTCATTTTTCAAACTGAATTCTTTCAACATTTTATATGCTTTATACATTATTTTATCCATTAACGAGATGTGCCTTATATAAAATGATGGAAATAATTTTTGTTTTGTTTGTTAATTTGTGCGGGATCTGTTGACTACGCGATTAACCTGTGGCTTGAGAAACCGTGACTCAGGGGCATCTAAGCCGTCAAAATCACTACGCGATTAACCTGTGGCTTGAGAAACCGTGACTCAGGGGCATCTAAGCCGTCAAAATCACCTGGGGATCGCACCCGGCCTGAGCCACACCAACCCTTAACATGGTTGGATTTTTTGTCCCCGCAGGTTTCGAACCGGTGACTTTAACATCACAGAGTGGCTTAACAACACACTCCATCACCAAGTGTCCTACACCTCGGGGACTAAATGATGGAAATATTATATGAAAGAGATGTGTGAATATATAAAGTTATTAACAGGATTATTTTAGTTTTTTTGTTGGCAATAGATTAAAGATTCTACGAAATGAAGAATTTTTTGGAGATATTTGTTTGGAATTCGGTTAAAAATTGTTGGATTCATATATTTAAGTGATTATTTTTGTAAAATCCGAGTGCTTTGAGAGTTTTTCAGCATGCTGAATCCATTTTTACATTTAAAAATGGATTCTGAACAACAAAAAACAGCGATTTGTATAAATTTATATCTCCGGATTTCCACGAAAAAAATCATTTCATAGAAAAGCTAACCGCAAAGTTGCCCTGAAAAAAAAAAAAAAACGTATAAATATAACGTGCCTGTAATGTAACAACAAAACATTTGGAAATTCTATGATTAGTTCGAGCCATAAAGATTAAAATCCCTTTTCATCCCTGCACCAGTGGTCTAGTGGTAGAATAGTACCCTGCCACGGTACAGACCCGGGTTCGATTCCCGGCTGGTGCAATAAAAGTCCGTTTCTTTCCCTTTCTGATTTTTATTTAGGTTTTGAGCTTGGTTGAAGCTTTATGTCTCTGTAGCCGAGTCTGAATCTGGAGCGTACACTATTTAACATCAAAGCAAAGCCGCATTTGGATTGTACAACATTTTACAATGCAAGCAAGCCGTCCTTGATAACGAATCTCAAACTGCTTCATCTTGTCCTATTTTTTCATTCCTTCTTGAAAAGATTTTTTGAGAGATATCGTTGTAGTATAGTGGTGAGTATTCTCGCCTGTCACGCGGGTGACCAAGGTTCGATACCCGGCAATGGCATTCACTTTTGCACTCCAAGATACAAGGAATATTCAAGCAAGCCGCCCTTGTAACGAATTCAAATTGCTTCGACTCATCCTATTTCTTGTTTTCTTCTTGAAAAAAGTTTTTGACACATGTAGTATAGTGGTTAGTATTCCGACTATCACGCAGGTCACCCTGGTTCGATCCCCGGCAACGGCGTCCATTTTTCATTTCACTAATGCAATCTGCACATATTTTGTCAGCGGCAGCAATCAATTTCAATTTAATCTTCTGTTTTGATGGAATGGAAAGGCTTAAGATCGTATGTGTGCCAAAACGTTGCAAAAAGTTATGTGTTTAAACATGCATCTAGAGAGCAGATTTGTCATGCAAATACCAACAATGAGATTATCTCAGGAAAATTTACAACGACCAACTTGAAACGTGAACTTTATGAACTATTTAACCTTTCACTACAATTCTTTAGGAAACTTAAGCAATGTTAAAGGGTGATATCAGGCTCATGGAGCAAGGCGTCTAGCCCAGAGGGATTGATTTGCTTCTTTAAGGTGTTTAGACTATAACCAATGCAAAATGTTGCTCAAAAGAAGTGTCCAAACCTTAGTTATGGATTGATTTCTCAAGATAGTGAAGGAGAAAATGAAAACCTTTTGAAATTTTCATCAATGAAATATATTAAAGTCTGATATATATGCTAACAACTATGAGCTAATTCATTCTTTAGATTTCATATCTATTAATGGATTCAATATTAAAGGTCAGGTCTAAATAAATATAAGATAAATATTAAGTGCAATCCATTAGAATAGCAAACAAAACAAGGGTTAGCACAAATATATTCAAACCTAGCTAGATAAGAAGATACAATTTCAAAGCTTGGATGATGTAAAAGTAGATCTAAAGTTTTTTGTGAAGTAAACCCTAGATTGCTTTAAGCAAAGAAAAGATAAAAAAGTTAAATTGAAAATTTTATGAGACAAAGGAAATGAAATACAAATGTCTAAATCTTATTGGGATATGGGGTCAACCTAACACTTCTTGAGGCTTGGTTCTTGCAAATGAATCTTGGAATTCTAGGCAACCCTAGAATGTACCTAGCAAGTTCCCCGAAGAAATCTTGGATGTTCTAAGATTTAGATGTGATAAGAGTGTGTGACCAACTCTATAAGTAACAAGGGGTAGTCTCTACACTATCCTAAGGTAGGATTTGGAAAGAAAATTGAGCTTTGCCAAAATCAATACTCTATTTTAAGTATACACAACTAAAAACTATAGGGAAGTATCATTACCTTATCAAGCTCCTCCACTGTAGAAATTTTCTCCTCTTGTGGCTCCTTACTAGTTTTTTTCAATCCACCTTCACATGTTACAATCAAAACACTCTTTGTTGGAACCTAAGGTTTGGCAGAGGTTGTGCGCGAACCACAAGTCAACATTGTGCACGCGCTCGAGAGTATGCATTGTGCAACACCAAGTTTCAACATCTATGCCAACCAAGGATTTATTGCATGCACCAACCCATTTTGTACTGTGCACAAGGACTTAAAAAAATCACATGCATGTTGAATCTGAAAATATATTCAAGAATCATTGTAACTATTTTTGTAACAACTCGACTGGTCATGGTCGAGGTTATGGATGAAATAACAAGTTTGTTATGATTTCCATGCTCCATGGAAGATATGGGGGGATGCATGCAGATATATAAGGGTTTGGTTTGTGTTCACTATGAGAGGGTATAAAGAGTAAGTGAGTAAGAGATAGATAAGCTAGAGCTTTGGTTATGTGTTGTATTGATTATGGGTATGTTCAGAGATATTATGTGTAAAACCAAAGACATAAAGTAGATCTAAATCACATGGCGTGTCTCTGTTTTGATTGTTAATGCATCGTGAGCAGGCTTTGGCCTCTATGTATGAGAATGTATTTGAGTTCCTTTAAGCTTAATGAGTAAAGTATGAAGCACATGTATCTCTACATTTGATGAGTTGTGATTTGAATGTGTGCATGTTTTACATTATGATGCAGAGTAAACTTGTGGTAGTTATGAATGACTGAATGACTAGTTGACAAAGGTTTTATCTATGTTTTATTCCTTCAAACCCTACACAAGACTAATGGTCTATGTGATTCTCATGGTGTCTAGGGTGAGACCTTATTCATTCTTTGAATATTGAATATGTTGATTCCTATGGGTTTTTTTTCATAAAGCTTATTGAACCCTGGGCCTATAAACCCCCAATAGAAACAACAAATGGCTTTGTTGTTGGGACCTGAAGGTTTTGTGCTACATGTTGAAGGAATTAAATGAGGTGGAAACCTTCCAGGAAGGAGATACAATACTAGATATTTGAGAAGGAAGACAATTTCGTGCAATGAGAGACCAGGAACCTGCAAATCAACCTCGAATAGTGGAAACAAAGGTACATCTATACAAATTTACATGAAATTTTCTTTGTTAAGTTTCCTTGTTTATTGTATGAGTGGATAAAGAGGCAGAAACATATTAACTCTGCATGGGGAGCCCAAGAATCGTAGGTTTTGGATAAGAAGATGATCGATAGACTCAGATCTATGCATAATAAGTGGGAAAGAACTGTCAAGTTTTGGTTTGAGTGTGTGAAAGAAGGGTATATTGTGGTGTTTTCTATTGAGTGCAGTGAGTCCTTCAGTAGTGTTGAAAGAAGATTTGCATCTGTCCCTAGAAGGATATTAGTGAAAGAAATCCTTTTGTGGATAGAGATGTTAATTGTGGAGAAGGGGCTAATGCGCATGGAGCCCGATAGAATGGTCGAGTAAATCCCCCCCACACGGAAGGGGGCAGATGGAAAGAATGGGGGAGAAGAAAGAAAGAATGGATCCAATAGAAGGGATCCTGAATAAGATTTAATGAGATGAGAAGAGAATGGACCCAGAAGAGCAAAATATAAAGAGTCGAGAGATACATAAGAAGAGTCAAGCTAAGGAGGCAAGCTAAGAAAAGCAGTGGAGAAGAGAAAGCAAGGGGTGAATAACGAGTAGTCAAACCCAAGATGAAGAGAAAAAAACCCACGCTAGAAGGGTGTGCAATAGAAATTTATATGCCAGAGAGAAGCACAAAAGAAGAGAGATCATCAAAGAGACATGACATTAGGAGTAAGGTGTCAAGAGAGGATACTAGAAGTAGTGGGAGTAGGGTTGAAGAAGATGAAGTCATATCCCCTTTGCTAGTAAGATATGTAGTCACATATGAGGAGGATGGGGCACATAGTAGTAGTGCCAATGCAAAAGAAGATAGTGATGGATCCCTCTACGAAGGGGAATATGCCTTAGAAATTGTGAGCAAGATTGTGCGACTAAAGGTAGGAAGCTCTTTTGGGATCCCCAACCGAAGAATATGAGAGACTATGGAGGAATCCCCTCTTTGAACCACTCCCATTGTGCATTTTCCATCAAGAAGAATAAATCGAAGAACGTGCATAGGTAAGAGAAGTAGAAGAATAAATAGGAGAAGATACGAGTGAAGGAGAAACAAAAGAAAGCAATACTTCACAAGGAGGAACGTCAGTATCGACAACAATAAGTAGTAGTCAGTAAAAAAGGAAATGTTTGAGATCAAGTATGGTGAACCAAGATTCAACTTAGAGGCTTCCCACATTTGATGGGATGAGAAGAGACGATGTGGAATAACATTGGTTTACATTTGAATCGATATGGTCTATGAAAACAATCATAGATGAGGCATCTAAGATTGCGCAATTGGAGACCACCTTCAGAGACATAGATTTGACATGGTATATGAAGTACACAGATACAACGTCGGTGGGACAAGCAAGGTCCCTATGGAGATAAAGAGAGATATAATTAGGGAATTTCAGAAGCCTAAGTCAGAATCACAGTGCATCAATAAGAGCAAAGAGATCAAGTACCAAGATAGAGAAATCGTGTGGAACTATGACCAACTGTTTAAAATTTTGTTGGATAGATTGAGGTTTCATATCCAAGACGTCCAACATAGAGAATGGTTTATTGTAGGAATCCTACCCCATATTCACGTCCCTCTCACCCAACATAAAGTAATGACCCAGGCGGAGGATGTGGAAATCGCAATGCACCTAGAAGCTACGCCAAGAGGTGGAAAAACATCAATAGGGTTGGCAAAAGTATAATCTTAGCTTTCAAACATCATGATCCAATTACATGATATGTCTGAGGCTAAGGTAGTGTGAAATAATGTGTGGTGTACTATGTGCCACACCGAAGGTCACCATAGGAATGAGTACCCTATGTTGGGAAAGTTACATGACAACAGGCGTGTCAAATCTATTTCCAACTAGATCACA
>SNQJ01S0027591.1:3422-23361 GCA_010110895.2 Picea sitchensis
TGGATAATAATAAAGGAAGGACCTGGCAATTTCTCTGGTGGACGTAGCCCACACTGGGTGAACCACGTAAATTTGTGTCTCTCTTGTATTGTGTGTCTTATGTGATTTGTTTCTGCATTTATTTTATTTTATTGCTCCACGGTCCTGTTTTTCTAACATCTTTTGGATAGACGGGTTCTTGGATGGTGGAGTCTCTGGATGGGATTTATGAATATCTCATCAAGGTCTTTAGAGAAATAAAAGGATTCAAAATCATCCTTGACAATGGCACCAAAATGTGCATCAACTCCCCCCTCTCAAAATAAAAATAAAAATGCTCAAATACCTTATGCAACTTGCCAAATTTAGGTATGGGAGGGTGATCATGGTGACCTATTGGGTGAATCATTCCCCAATTCCAGGAGTATTTCCTAGGTGGACCCTCTCTAATTCATTTGAAGAGTATGAGGTGCATAGGGATAATACTTTTGCGCATGGGGTTTCTTGACATACAAGGGCTCATATTTTCTCATTTATGGGTGCCTTTGTAGACGGTGTGTTGCCCTTCGTCCGCGATGCATGATTTTTCCAAGCCCTTTTTCCATTTAATTTATTAGAATGTTCCCAGGTTGAATCTAAAGTGGGACTTATACCTAAGCATGAAAAACATTTCCCACCTTAACTCT
This sequence comes from Picea sitchensis, assembly GCA_010110895.2. Taxonomy (NCBI): domain Eukaryota; kingdom Viridiplantae; phylum Streptophyta; class Pinopsida; order Pinales; family Pinaceae; genus Picea; species Picea sitchensis. The sequence goes on from SNQJ01S0027591.1 coordinate 4,088, forward strand.
ACCATGGTCACACTATGATTCCCCAATTTGAAGACAATGTGTGGGACTTCTACCTAAGCATGAAAAGCATTACCCACACATGCTCTACCTTGATTGGCATGTTTAATTAATTATTTATTTTATGGGTCCCATCAATTTTTTGTTAGAAACCTTTCATTTTTCTCGGGATACCTGGGAAATCATATGGAAGGTTTATGATTGGATTTTATCTTTTTCCAGCAGCAAGCCTATGGGCCTTCAGCCCCTTCTTCCCATGAAAATGAGGGACAAGCCCTTCTTGGGTCAATGTGGCCCAAAAACCTAAAATATAAGGAAACAAAGGGAAAGAAACATGGAAAGTGGCAAGTATGTGTGGGAATGGTAAGATGACTAATTAAGGAGACCCCCTGTAGCAACCCTTTACCCGAGGGTGACCACTTACTAGGAAACAATGTCAACCACCAAGTGAAATAAGGAAAATAGCATAATTTCCAAGAAAATGTTTTCAAAATCAAGGAAGAACCTTTTGCAACATATTCAAATGCTTCATTCATTAAAATGACACTTACCACAATGTTGGACTTGTTAACTCTTGGAGAAATACTGATGGGTGGTGTGATGTGGGGATATGCATGTTGGTATGTCTCTTGGTACTCCATGTCTGCAACCTGAGGGCCTTGAGATATCATCTCCTTAGTTATTCCTATAAATGGTGGATAACACGCCTAATCTATAAATCATATATCATAATACATTCGTGGTAATTTGGGTAGTGTTAGAAAAATAGGATCGTGAAGCAATAAAATAAAACAAATGCGGAAATAAAACACAAAAGATACAAAATAAAATATACACAAATATACGTGGTTCACCCAATGTGGGCTACGTCCACCAAATAAATTTCCAGGTCCTTCCTTTTATTATTTTCCATCAAATGAAGGGATACAACCTACAACATACCCATTGTAACTTCCTCTTCTTTCTCTCACAATCCCTTCTCTCAAAATACAATATTCACTCACATTCATAGCAGCAATACAATTCCCTCATAAAATAGGGTTTCCTTCTAGGGAAACAAACCAAAACATAACTTCTATCGTCATATCTGCAACCTTTTAATGAACGGTCCAAATTGACTACGAAATTACAATATTTTACAAGGCAATTTTCCCAAAACAATCTCTTTAGGGGCGCTTCCCTCAAACCCCTTCTAGGGGGTATCCAAAAATTCTCGCCACTACCCCTCGACTCCGTTAGGTAATGTGATCCATACATATTTGAAACAAGACCTTTGAATCAGGAATATAATCTGGCTCCACAACCAACAATATCCCACCTAGAGACTAATCACAACAACTCCATTGTTGTTGTACCTGTTGTCCCCTAGCCTAGGGATAACTAAGGATATTATCTCTTGAGGCCCACAGGTCCTAGAAATGGAGTACCGAGAGACATATTGACTTGAGCATGGCCCTGTAGGCCCCATCCTTTCATTCTTCAGTGCCTCCACTTTTTCAGCAGCAACAAAATCCATCACATTGGCCTGGTCCTGCAACAAAAATGGAAATTGCTCCATGAGGTAATGAGTCTGGGTATCATGGTATGTGTCATTATGATCCTAAAAACCTTTGAATATGTGCATTTAATTCTTTTTTCTTCTAACATGTGCTTAGACCTTATGATTTTCCACTTGACCACACCTGGGGGGAATGACACGATGCCCTAGTAAGATGGTACCCATATGGTTTGAGTTTCCACTGGGGGAATTCATGAAAGGCCATCGTCCACTCCCACCATACTTACCACTTTTCATCTTTTTCCCTCGCATCCATCCCATTACACTGGTCTAGGCATTGGGTTGGCAAAATATCTAAGGGTTGTACCTTACCTTGTGGGAAGAAGGGGCTAAACGCCCATAGGGTAAAATTAGATGGAAAAATATAAAAGCCAAAAAAAAAAAAAAAAAAACCTTGAGATGGTTCACCCAGGGATCCCCGAGAAAGAAATGAAAAGCTTCTTAGCAAGAAACAGAGGGACCCATAAAAAATGATAAATCAATACCTAGTTGGAGGATAGGGTGTCTCATCACGAGCCAGCCTATTAGGTCCATGGGCATGTAGCGATATGACACTACCAATAGTTGGTCACGATGCCAGGGTAGTGGCTCTTGGTGGCATGGATAAGAGAAAGGGGGTCTCATCAAGAGCCAACCTTCTCATTTTCGTGAAATGATTGTGGGTAACACTACCACCACTGGTCACCACACCATGGTAGTGTACCATAACTAGCCTCTTGAAAGAAAAAAAATAAGAATAAAAGATAAAAGGCATGAATGGGATTGGAAAAAATTTCATCCTTGACAAGGTGCATCTCACCCTCTTCAAAGCACCCACAGGTAAGCTATACATTTCCCTATTATAACTGCACCCATTACACATACTTCCCTTACCACCTCATCCAATCACATGGCCTGGATTTGAATTCACCCGGGAACATCCTACATTCAATGAGAATTATCCCAATAGGATGTCCCAGTGTCCCCTCCAAACTTGGCTTGCAGATTAGCATAACGTCTTTGAGAACTTGTACGGGTAAAGGGGGTTTTATGCACATGTTTAATAACTTGATGATTAGATGTGATTAACATTGCTATGATCTCTGTAACTTATGAGCCCATGGAGGGAGTATCTGTTGATGTTGCAGGGCCACACTCGATGGAAAGGTACCCGATGGACAGGTACACATGGGGAGATGATTATTTTGGACCTCCATGGGGCTAAAATCCCACCAGATGGATGTTGAGACCCAAGTAGGGGGTAGAGACAGATTAGAGGATTGCACCAGAGTGAGAGGAGGACGTTTCACCAAGGGCATCCTGGCAGGCCTGGACCTAGGGGGGTTGTTCCCTTTCCACCATTATGTAGGCCTTGGAAGGCCCATGACGTCACCCAGGTCACCCATGATTTCACCCATCATTTTGGGATATTTTGGAGGCAGTTGTGTGCCAAGTGGCACGTGTGGAAGGTTCCTGAGGCCCAAGGAGGCCTAGTGTTTTGCTCCAAGAGGCCAATGTTTCCCAAAAAGGGCCTAATGTCACCCTAAAAGGGCATGACGTCACATTAGTAGCTTGTTTTACGGTTTAATTATGACATTTAATGTAAAAATTGGATATTATTTGTAATTGGCCATGTCGGCCTTTTTTTACCTAATTCTCGTCATTAGTATTGTATAAATAAGTGGAAAATCCCTCTTATTTTTCATCATCTTTCACTCACACTTGTGAGGACTGAAATTTTCACCCTCCTTAGGGTTTATTGGCTGAAATTTTAGTTGCACTTGTTGAAGGAGGCTAAATTTGTTCTATTTTGGCAAGCTTCTTGGTGGATGTGTTCAACTAGGGATTTTCTTAATTATTCTTGATGTATGTAAGTGAATTTTCTACAATTTTTCTTAATTGAATGGTGATGGTTTTATTTATCTTGAATTTACATTCAAGGTTATGAAATTGCTTGATTAAACCCTAGGAAGAGTAGCACATGTTATTGTCCTAGCTTCAAAATATTTCACCTACTAGATATTATCAAAAGGCCATTTCTCTTGAAGCATGAGCTAAGGCCTTGCCATCACAACACCTTAGTATCCATTGCTTCATCTTATCCAATTTTACTTCATCATTGAGTTAAAGAGGGAGGAAATATACTAAGGCCTAGGGTTACCTACACCTTAGTAGCTAGTTTCCCCTAGAGTTTGATAACTGGAGCCTTGGGTTACCAACACTCCAATTTATCATTCTCTCTTGTCTTTGACTCTCCATTATCATTTCTCTTCAACATTTTCCATTGCATTATTGATTCCATTTTCCCTAAAAGCACTAGTCTAAGTCCTCTCTTGAGTAATTGATCAACAAAACCTTCAAAACCTACTCTTTGAGAAACCTACTAATAATATTGTTGTTGTTACTAAAGTAAGATATAGCCATTAGATGCAGCATTAAAAGCTTATAAAAGAAATTGAAAAGGCTGATTTATACCTTGTCTTATTTGCTTCTATCAAATGCTAGTATTATGATTTCAATGGTTAATGATTCTTAGTCATTTTGAAGCTATTTTCAAGGCATTTAACGTAAAGTGATGCTCTATAAACATTGTTGTTATAATTTTTTTGTTTACTTCATCATATTGATGGTGACTTGTGAGAGGGGATATTTATCTAACCACTTTGAATTTTCCTTCTCAAACCCCCAGGTCATCGGGGATGTATCCCCTGGGATTACCACCCTAAATAGAAAGAGACATCATGTTGAGGTGACAGTGATAGGATAGTCTCCCATTACGCAAATTTTCTCTCCTTTAACCTTTTCTTCTATCAAAGTACAAATTGTGCGATAACATTTTGGTGTCATTGTCGGGAAACACTGAATCAATCTTCCTCAAATGACACTTTATCGGTAAGAATTTCCTCAAGAATATTTATCTTACAAGCTTACTTGGCGACTCCACTAAGGGTGATTCCCTTATCTCTTTGATAATTTCAAGAAAATTGTCTGGTCACTCCACAGTTGACAAGGAGGTACACCTGCCCTCCCAAATCCTTTAGAAGAAAGACTCCATGAAACTCTCTTGTAGTAAAATCACTTTTCGGAGGCAATCTTCCCTTAAACACAATGTCTAGCACATGAACTCATACCTCTATTCTGAACCAAGATAATAACCAAAGACAATGGTCATCCAATCTATTCAAACCGCTATACATGACAGCTATATCAGGCTACCCTAGGAAAATGCCCCCGAAGTATGAGAAATGGTTTCCTAAATTCACTAGTAATTATGAAATCAGTGTCAAGGATCACATGAGGAATTTTCGGGCATTCTTCTAGCTTCATCCCATTAGTGATGATGTTGAATATTTGGCTATGAAATTGTTCTTTTCTACCCTCCATGATGGCACAAGGCGTTGGTACAATAGTCTTCTTGATGGCAGTATAAAAACCATGGATAAGTTAGAAGAATTTTTCCTTAAACGATGGAGTATCAAGGAAGACCCCAACATGCTACTAATAATCCTAAATAACCTCGTGAAATAGGAGAATGAGACCATTAGAGAATTCCACAGTAGGTTTGAGATTCTATTGTAGAAAATCCCTGTGAGTCATCATCCAACTCATAGTTTCCTTATGTTCATCTATACCAAAGCCTTCATTGGTCAACTAGGGTATCTCCTTAGAGATAAAAACCCTCGAACATTCCAAGAAGCTTGATAAGTAGCCACAAGGATCGAAGACAACCTTCTATCATCCAAAGTTGAACCTTTCTCAATCCCAAGAGTCAGAATGGACATTAAACCTAAGATAGTCCACAATGTTGATCCTGCCTCAGACATTAGTGATAGCGTGGCAAAGTTGCATATGACTGTAGATGGCATGGTAAAAAACCAAGAACTAATCATGAATAGTATTGTCAACCTAGATAGGGATCAACATCAATCCCCTAGGGTTCCATACAAGGGTCAATTCCAGAAAGGGAACCAAGTTTTCAGACCAAAAATGATCAAGAGGTTCCAAATACTTTAGCTCCTACAAATGTGGTGGATGAAAACCCTTGGTGTCTGCAATGCAGTGAGTCACACTGAGAACATGAATGTCCTTACAACAATGGAGGCCATGACCAAGTAAACATAATGGACCATACCATAGAGGACCCCTAGATTTGCCTTAATATTTCCCCTGAGGAACATCAAGAGGGCATAAAGGAAGAATCCATGAAGGCTAGGATGGAGGTGATAAATAACTTGGACCAAGAATAAAGAGAGAAGTTGAAGAAACAAGAGTTCCAAGTGTATACTAGACAAAAGAAACTGAACCAACCTCTCTCTACCAACCCTGCAGTAGCCCAAACGAGGCCTCCACCCATGAACATTCTCCTTCCTAAGAACTCTCCCAAGACTGAAAGAGTGGACTTAAACTTTGACTTCGAAGGGGCATTATCCAAGATGCATGTGACCATCCCCTTAAGAGAAGTCATCAAGGTACCATCCGTCAAAGAAATATTTGATAATTTTTTCAAGGGATCATATGGACTAATGGACCCTTCTATTATGCCACAAGTTGATCACTTTAAGGTACAATATGATGAAAACCCACCTTTCTTCATGACCTTACTAATGAATAACAAATGCCTTAACAACTGTATGTTGGATTCGGGGGCAGATACCAACATTATGTCTCTAAATTTCATGCGACAATTGGGCCTAAAGGTCACACAACCTTACAAGAATATGTGTGGCTTTGAATCTAGAGCCATACCCAAGCATGGGGCGATTGAAAATGTGGAAGTATGCCTTGGAAGATACCCTGAGAGAGTGATCCATATGTATATTGTAGTAGTAGATGTCCCAAATGTGTGGGGAATGTTGTTGTCCAGGAAATTTGATGCAATGTTGGGAGGAACTTTAGAAATGAACCTCACTTATATCAATGTTCCTATGAATGATGGAATGATAATTTGTCTCCCAAATGTGCCAATGACCAAAATCAATGTGCAAGAAATAACTGACCATGTCAAGACTAATAAAGAACATGAGCCAATCATAGAGAGTCCTCCTAAGTTTTCTCCTGTTGATAAGCCTTTTTCTATCAAGGAAGATTTTGATTAGATACAATGGCCAAAGAGGGAAGATTATTAGCAACTCCTGAACAAGTATAAAGACAAGGAAGTTGGGATTGTCAAATTGTTAAAGAAAGAAGAGGATAGAATATTCATCCAGCCATCCCAACAAGAAATTTTCACAGCAGAATCCCACCCTCCTCCCTCTGCACGGTACACCAGGGTTGTTCAAGAAACAACAAAGTTCATAATCAGATATTATAGACAGGGAGACATAGTATGGATGTGGGACACGAATAAGGGAGAGCCTACTAACCATAAAGTAAATGCACAATTTTGGCTCGGACCTTTCAGAATTGGAAGAAAGTCAGTCAATGATGCCTACTATTTGTCTACATTGGAAAGAATAAGGTGCCCATTACCAGTTAGCAGGAACCTCCTCAAACCCCATAAAGGGGAAGTGACTTGACTTCACAGGTAAGTAGGTAGGAATTTTCATTCATTGTATATACCATTTGCATTTCATGCTAGATTGTATTTCCATTTGTACATGTCCTTGCTTTCATTTTTGTACTATATATATATATAGATAGATAGATAGATAGATAGATAGATAGATGAGTCGGGGGTGAAATCACCACCCCAAATGATTGCTAACAGTCTTATGTTGAGATCAAGTAGGTCACAGGTTATGCCATAGATTTTGAGGTTCTCATGTGCTCTACGATGAGCACATGTCCCCAAGTTGGAGCCATATGTTATCCCCTAGCCTAGGGATAACTAAGGATATTATGTCTCGAGGCCCACAAGTCCTAGACATGGATTATCGAGAGCCGGATCGACTTGACCATGGCCCTAGAGGGCCCATCCTTTCATTCTTCAACGCCTCCACTTTGTCAGCAACAATAGCATTCATCACATTGCCCTGGTCCTGCAGCAGAAATGGATCTTGCTCCATGAGGTAATGAGTCTGAGTATCATGGTATGTGTCACTTTGATCCTTAAAACCTTTAAATATGTTCATTTAATTATTTTTTCTTCTAATGTGTGCTTGGACCTTATGATTTTCCACTTGACCACACCTGGGGGGAATTACAGGATGCCCTAGTAAGTTGGTACCCATAGGGTTTGAGTTTCCATTGGGGGGATTCATGAAAGTCCATCATCCACTCCCACCATACGTACCACTTTTCATATTTTTCCCGCTCATCCATCCCATTACACTGGTATGGGCATTGGGTTGGCCAAATATCTAAGGGTTTTACCTTACCTTGTGGGAAGAAGGGGCTAAATTCCCAGAGGGTAAAAGTAGTTGGCAAAAGATAAAAGCCAAAAAAAAAAAATGAAACCTTGAGATGCTTCGCCTAGGGATCCTCGAGAAAGAAATAAAAATATTCTCAGCAAGAAACAGAGGGACCCATAAAAGATGAAAAATCAAGACCTAGTTGGAGGATAGGGGGTATCATCACAAGCAAACCTATTAGGTCCGTGGGAATGTAGCGGTATGACACTACCAATAGATGGTCACCATGCCAGGGTAGTGGCTCTTGGTGGCATAGCCAAGAGAAAGGGGGTCTCATCACGAGCCAACCTTCTCATTTCCGTGAAATGTTTGTGGGTAACATTGCCACCACTAGTCACCATGCCAAGGCAATGTCCCCTAACTATTCTCTTGAAAGAAAAATAAATAATAATAAAAAATAAAAGGGATGAATGGGCTTGGAAAAATTTTCATCCATGACAAGGTGCAGCTCAACATCTTCAAAGGCACCCATAGGTAAACTATACATTTCCCTGCTATCAATGCACCCATTACCCAAACTTTCCTTACCACATCATCCACTCACATGGCTTGGATTTGAATTCTCCCGGGAACATCCTACATCCAATGAGAATTATCCCAATAGGACGTCCTAGCATCCCCTCCAAACTTGGCTTGCAGATTAGCATAACATCTTTGAGCACTTGTTCGGGTAAAGGGGGTTTTATGCACATGTTTAATAACTTGATGATTATATGTGATTGACATTGCTATGATCCATGTGACGTATGAGCCCATGAAGGGAATATATGTTGATTTTGCAGGGCCACACCCAATGGACAGGTACCTCATGGACAAGTACACATGGAGAGATGATTATTTTGGATATCCATGGGGCTAAAATCCCACCAGATGGATGTTGTGACCCTAGCAAGGGGTATAGAAAGATCATAGGATTGCACCAGAGAAAGAGGAGGATGTTTCACCAGGGGCAGCCTGACAGGCCTCGAACCAGGGGGGTTGTTCCCTTTCCACCATGATGTAGGCCTTAGAAGGCCCATGAAATCACCCAGTGTTTTGGTATGTTTTGGAGGTAGTTGTGTGCCAAGTGGCACGTGTGGCAGGTTCCTGAGACCCAAGGAGGCCTAACGTTTTGCTCCAAGACACCAACGTTGCCCAAAAAGGGCCTAATGTCACCATAAAAGGGCATGAAGTCACATTAGCAGCTTGTTTTAGGGTTTAATTATGACAATTAATGTAAAAACTATATATTATTTGTAACTGGCCATATCGGCCTTTTTTGACCTAATTCTGGTTATTAGTATTGTATAAATAAGGGGGAAATCCCTCTTATTTTTCATCATCTTTCACTCACACTTGTGAGGGATGAAATTTTCTCCCTCCTTAGGGTTTCTTGGCTGAAATTTTAGGTGCACTTGTTGAAGGAGGCTAAATTTGGTGTATTTTTGCAAGCTTCTTGGTGGATGTGTTCAACTAGGGATTTTCTTGATTATTCTTTATGTATGTAAGTGAATTTTCTACAATTATTCTTAATTGAATGGTTATGGTTTTATTTATATTGCATTTACATTCAAGATTATGAAATTTCTTGATTAAACCCTAGGAAGACTAGCACATGTTATTGTCCTAGATTCAAAATATTTCACCTACTAGGTATTGTGAAAAGTCCATTTCTCTTGAAGCATGAGCTAAGGCCTTGCCATTTCAACACCTTAGTATCCATTGCTTCATCTTAGCTGATTTTACTTCATCATTGAGTTAAAGAGGGAGGAAATATACTAAGGCCTAGGGTTACCTACACCTTAGTAGCTAGTTTCCCCTAGGGTTTGATAATTGGAGCCGTGGGTTACCAACACTCCAATTTATCATTCTCTCTTGTATTTAACTCTTTATTATCATTTCTCTTCAAAATTGGTCGCTACATTATTGACTCTATTTTCCATAAAAGCACTAGTCTAGGTCCTCTCTTGAGTAATTGATCAACACAACCTTCAAAACCTACTCTTTGAGCAACCTACTAACACTTTCTAACCCTGGAATAGCCTAACCTACTAACAATATTGTTGTTGTTACTAAAGTAAGCAACAACCATTAGATCAAACATTAAAATATTATAAAATCAATTGAAAAGGTTGATTTATACCTTGTCTTATTTGCTTCTATCAAATGCTAATATTATGATTTCAATGGTTAATGATTCTTCATCATTTTGAAGCTATTTTCAAGGCATTTAACGTGAATTATTGCTCTATAAAGATTGTTGTTATAAATTTTTTGTTTACTTCGTCATATTCAGGAAATTTATTTTATCACAAAAGTCCATGGTTTTATGAAGTGATAACCAACAAGTATACTTGCAAATATATCTAGTTTTCTTGTTGCTTTGTTTCAGGCAAGTACACTTGACATATCATCTTTTCATTGGTTATAAAACCAGACTTTCTGATCGGTGGTGACTTGTGAGAGGGCATATTTATCTAACCACTTTGACTTTGCCTTCTCAAACCCCTAGGTCACTGGGGACCTCTCCCCTGGTGTTACACATTATTTTGGTCACCCCAGTGATCTATTGACAAACATGTGTTCATGTTCCCAAAAAGAATCTTTCTCCATGAGGAAGGTGACTGACTTTATTTTCTGAAAAACCCTATTAAGGAAGGTTGTCATAGGCTTCATTGTACACAGGGTGCAATGATGCATGATCATCACCCCTTGCTCTAAAGCTAGGTTGTGACATCTCTGGAGGCTGCTCTACAGCTAGGGTGCGACGATGTCAAAAGACTAAGGAAAGGTCAAGTTTCACGAAATTTCTATAAGGGATCTTATAGAAGATGAGGTGGTGTCCGAATGGTTTGGATATTACTCGTGTTAGAAATAGAATTCACCCTCTGATTGTAAAGAGGGTAACCCCAGTACCCATCATATTTTTATGTCACAAGTTAGTTTTAAAGCAGTCAAATGGGTGCAGACTTAAGATGATATCATTTTAACTCAAAAAACGGGACTGGTATGCACATGTAGGTGAGGTCTGGAATCAACTTCAGTCAGTAAGTTGGATTAAGGGTGAGTAGAGGGAATACTTTGGTGATATTGTAGAGGCCTGATGTGGACATCGGGTCTTCTAGCAGCCTAAGGAGGAAAAACTTAAACACGAGATTCTCTTGAATTCAAATCTCAAAGAAACTGAAAGAAATTATAACAGCACTATAATGTAATATTCATCATAATACAGTCATAACAATACATGTGAATCATTCATTCATGAACTCTCTCAGTATTAGAGGAAAATAAGATGGAGTAAGAAAGATGACTTAGATTAACCAAGATGTCTCAAAAACAAATACATAACCAGAGAACCAGTGTTCTTCATCAAAAGTTTACAAAACGGGAGCACTTCTCAACCATCGACCCTTAACAAAATATCAAAAATGCCTACATATACTCAGAGCGACTACCACCACCATATGTGTGATCAAGTCAAAGCTTTGCATCTGAAACTCCTCTGCAGATTGTGCGTGCAGTCGTCTGTCAGACCACCCATGCAGCTCCCTGTCAAACGTGATCTCATGTCAGTCTAGGCTGGCAGTCTACTTCCACGGTTGGTCCTTCTCTGGATTTCCATTTATGTGGTGAGACGAGGTTTCAACCACCTCCCTCACTTCCATTAACTACTTTCATCAGGATCAGGATGAGCTTGAGTCAACACGGCATCTAGAAAAGCATGAAGCATGTTGGTTGCACTCTGAAACTCTGTCACTTGGATATTCATTGGACGTTTGCAGGGAATACTAGCAGGCGGACATGGACACTGACGATGGGGAGCCAGTGAGATGATTGGAAAAAAATGGTATGGAATGGTGGGTGATCAGAAGCCAAGTGGAATGATGCAGTTGGCATAGTGATGACTAGGAAACGTGGGTGCTAGTACTCGAGAGTTGAGGTGTAAAGGCGTAGGGGAATGATGTGGTGAGGAGAGAGGACGTGGAGGTAGGTGTGTGCGGGTTCAGGAGGTACATGACAGCCATGACGGAGGTGATATGGAGCAGGAGTGGAAGACACATGTCAGGAGGTAATAGGGGAGACATGACAGTGGGAAGGGAACATGTGCACGAGTGATATGAGTGGAGGATGGGTGGCGACAGGAGCAATGATGGTAATGGGAGGTGGTAAGCAGGATAAATCAGAGGGAGGGGTAGGTTGTAAGTGGTAATGTGTCGGGGGGGTCCGAGTTACTGTGAGGGTGACACGTAGTGGGTTGCGCTTGCAAAACCACCAACTCGGACCCCCCCTCGTTAAAGGAACAAGGTCAGAGGGGTGGTTCGATATGAAATAAGGACCACAAATATGAGGGTGCAGATCTTATCTACTGAGATATGCACGCCCCTTAACACAACGCGCCTGAGCCAAAAACTTAGGATAAAAATATAAAGTGGGTCGCGCAAGCAACCCCTTTCATACATTTTTTCACCCAAGGTCCAAATCCAAAGGAAAAACATCCCCCTGCAAGAATATGTGATAACATTAGGCTCCATGGGGGATAGATTCCTCCCTGGGAGGCTCTAAGAACTCCTTTTGCAGTTCCAGTTGCCTTCTACATTGGGTTGTGGAGTCAAGCTCAAAATTCCCTGCTGAGAAATACAGGCCGATAAGTAAAAACAAAAATAAACACACATGCTCCAAGGATATTATTTATGTACAGTCCTAAACTAATTTAATTTTTACACAGTGTTAGGTGAAAGAAAACTTCCACCATATCCATTCAAGTAACTTCCTAACTAGAAGTTATTTTACTCTGTCAGCGACTGATAATAGATAATGCAACCGTCACAGCAGAATGGTTACATCCTTTAGATTTCCTCCAAAGGATGAAGTTGAGATAAAGCTAGGCGACTCCAAGGCATGAAGGAAATGCAACTCCATGTACTCACTGGAAGGCTCATAGAATGAGTGGAAAATTCTAGAAAATTTGTAACAGATAGCCCGATCTACTCCACAACTTCTCACACATGGCTAAATATCTCTAGTAAGCACAGGTGGATGAGAAGTTGATGCAGGTTGACTAATCCCAGGTGGTGGTTGCTCGCTGACAGGCTCTGGGAAGGCTATAAATTGCACCTTCAGTTGCTCCTCTTTTTCTCCGTGGCTCTCCCAAGGGTTAGATTCATAATCGTCATAAACAGGAACCGTGGGAAAGCTCTACTCTTCAAAGTGTTGCTTGGTGTCTTCTGCAAGCCCAGGATGGTTGATTTCCTCATGATAATTTTCGTTAATGAATAGAGGACATGGATTTGTTGTATGTTCTTGGAAATCTTGCATATCCAACTCAGAACTTGATTCATAGTTTTCATATATAGGTTGGTTGCTCCTCATGCTATCAAGATGTGATGTAGGACTTTGCTTCTCTTCATCTGAATAATCATCAAAGCTGGGTGAGCACAAAACTCCTCCATCTTGCAAAATTCGAACGATCTCCTAATCCTTCTTTTAAATCCCAAATGTAAACACATCATGGGAAATCTCGTGAAGAAAAAGAGAACAATCCTCTTCCACAACGGCTTCTTCCTTTAAATATGAGACAACAGGCTCATCAGGGGAAGAAACTAATGCCTCTACAGCTATGATATCTTCAACACTACCATCATCAGTAGGGATGCTCATAACATCTTCTTCAAGGACTGGAAACCTCTCTACATCCCCTTCAAACAAGCAGCAAGCACGTTCTGCCTTCAGTTTTTCTAATTCTACAGAAAGTGCTTTTACCTACTCCACCAACTCACCCAAAGCATCTCCTTCATATTCAAAAACTTCATCATCAAATATTCCATCAGACACAGCCATATCTTGAATACAGTCTTTATATTTCTCACAACAATTATGACAGATTAACTCAAAGGAATAAAACTTTTGACAATGCCTATTGAAAGTTGCATGAAATTCTCCCAGGAAAGAGATGTTAGCAAGGGTTAAAGAGTGATATCATTCAAGATCATCTCATGCTAATGAGAACATGAACATCTTCAACAATACATCCTCATGATATATCTCCCACTGATGCATGAGTTCATGAAACTCACAAGGATGCTAAGCAGGGTTGTCCTCTTTACACTCTTTAAATATGGGCAAATAATCAACCCACTCATCTGGAGTAGGAACAAAATTAGAAAAACTAGGAACAACAGAAAAATTGAAGGGATCAAACCTTCAAGCCAATATTTTGTCCATTTCGAACCATTGGAATCGCCAATCGATTCTTTAATCATGGAGTCACCAGTTGAATGATATGCAGAATGAATGTGTCTGGTCTTTGTTCACCATCAAAGACCGGATCTGATCAATGTGTTCTCCCAGGTAAATTCAGGTGTAGCCAGAAGCAGCCACACAAAAACAGTGGAGTCGAGATAGTGCAGTCTCCTCAGTGGAGTCGCTAAGTGCAAGCGCAATCTTCAATGGTTATAATATTTGATGCACCCTCAGAATCAGAACCTCGTTGTCGTTCTACCCAGGGAAAGGTCTTCAATTCGTTCCCTGGAAATGGTGCCAGAAATGTTAGCACTAGAAGTCACCCTCCAATTGCATAGAGGGTAAGCCTAGTACCCATCAGAGTTTTATGTCACAGGTTGGTTTTAAAGCGGTCAAATGGGCGTAAACTCAAGATGATATTGTTTTAACTCAGAAAATGGGACCGGTATGCACATGCAGGTGAGGTTTGGAATCAACTTCAGTCAGTAAGTTGGAGTAAGGGTGAGTAGAGGGAAGAATTTGGTGAGAGTGTAGAGGTCTATTATGGACATCAAGTTTTCCAGCAGCCTAAGGAGGAAAAACTTAAACGCAAGATCCTCTTGAATTCAAATCTCGAAGAAACTGAAAGAAATTATAACAGCACTATAATGTAATATTCATCATAATACAATCATAACAATCCATGTGAATCAGTCATTCATGAACTCTCTTAGTATCAGAGGAAAATAAGATGGAGTAAGAAAGATGACTTAGATTAACCAAGATGTTTCAAAAACAAATACATAACCAGAGAACTAGTGTTCTTCATCAAAATTTTACAAAATGGGAGCACTACTCAACCATTGACCCTTAACAAAATATCAAAAATGCCTACATATACTCAGAGTGACTACCACTACCAGATGTGCGATCAAGTCAAATCTTTTCAAATCTTTGCATCTGGAACTCTTCTGTAGACTGTGTGTGCATTCGTCTGTCAGACAGCCCATGCGACTCCCTGTCAAACGCGATATCATGTCAGTCTGGGCTGACAGTTTGCTTCCACAGTTGGTCCTTCTATGGATTTCCATTTATCTGGTGAGACGAGGTTTCAACCACCTCCCTCACTTCCATTAACTACTTTCATCAGAAATTGGATGCGTTTGAGTCAACACAGCATCTAGAAAAGTGTTTTGGTCACACTCTGAAACTCTACCACTTGGATATTCATTGGACATTTGCATGGAATAATGGAAGTCAGGCATGGATGCTGACGATGGGGAGATGACGAAATGATTGGCACAAACCAGTATGGAATGGCAGGTGATCAGAAGCCAAGTGGAACAATGCAATTGGCGAAGCGATGACTGGGAAACATGGGCGCTAGTACTCAGGAGTTGAGGTGTAAAGGCGTAGGGGAATGATGTGGCGAGGAGAGAGGACATGGAGGCAGGTGCATGCGGGTTTAGGAGGTACATGAAATCCATGGCAGAAGTGACATGGAGTGGGATTGGAAGACACATGTCGGGAGGTAAGAGGGGAGATGTGACAACGGGAAGGGAACAGGCGCGTGAGTGATGGGAGTGGAGGACAGGTGGCGGTAGGAGAAATGGTGTTATTGGGAGGTGGTAAGAAAGCTAACTCGGAGGGGCAGATAGTTGGTAAGTGGTAATGCGTCGGGGGGTCCGAGTTACTGTGAGGGAAAAACGTAGTGGGGGGCTCGCGCTTGCAAAACCACCAACTCTGACCCCCCCCCCCCTCGTGAAAGGAAGAAGGTCGGGGGGGTCTAATATGCAATAAGGATCGTAGGTCTGAGTGCGTAGATCTTATCTTCTGAGATATGAATGCCCCTTAACACAATGCACCTGAGACAAAAACTTAAGATAAAAATATAAAGTGGTTCACGCAAGCAACCCCTTTCATACATTTTGTCACCCAAGGTCCAAATCCAAAGGAAAAACATCCCCCTGCAAGAATATGTGATATCAAATCACTTCTATGATTTGGTGGGATCATCCTAATATCTTCAACCATCTCTCTTTCCCTTATATAAAGAGGGATCTCTCATGGAAAAGGTTAAGAAAAGTTAAGCAAGCAAAGAAGGGCTAAGATTGTATGGAGAATTTTGCATTAGATTATGCTTGGGAGGTTCATTTCAGTTCATCAAGTTATTATGGATCTTCTTCATTCAAGATTGGAGCAAGTGTGTGTGTTGGAGAAAAGGGTCATTGAAAGGGGACCTTGTGACATCAAGGATTTGGTTGTAATCTCCACTTTCACTTTAATATAATACAGTGATATGTTTCTTTCCCATAAAACTTGTCTTGTTTTATTGTATGATTCCTTGATCACATGCATAAGTTCTTGTTCAGTATATTGGATTGCTTTCACTTTGGTTGGCTTGTGTTCCCTTGCAGATTCAATATCATAGGAGCACCAAAGTGGATCTAGGATGAAAATGGCAAGAGGAAGTGACATTTAAATGGTATGTTGCCTATCTCTTGTTAACTAGTAAACTCAATAGTTAGAGCTTCGGGAAAGCGTCATATTTTGTTATGTTTTGTTCTAGATCTAGGTGGATCTATGGAGATCTATTTATGTCTGCATTTACCGATTAATTCCATAACAAAATTGGCGAACATACTAGGGATACAACTTCCTTTTTATTTTTTTCTTCCCATTTTCTTTTAGTCTTCCTTCTTCTGATTAAATTCACTCTCTGAGTCTGTGGGTGATCCATCTAGACTCCCTGGGTCTGGAAGCTCAATCAATTTTTTTGTCTTTCTCCCATTTTTTCTTCATTTACAGAGATCGTCACACTGTACCATATTGGCAACCTACGATGACCCTCAGACTTTCCATCCTTCTTGACCAATCTAGTGCGACGATGCCACACTGTGCTCTGCTAGTAGCCTACGACAACCTTTGCTCGTCGCACTGTGTCCCATACCCAGCCTGTGACGACTCCTGTAGAATTTTTTGGAATGAGTCAATTTGTCTTTTACCACCTAGATTTGCCTTAGTTTCCCGGGGTGAACTTCTTATGCCAGTGTTTGATTTATTCATGAGTTTAAATCTTTCTATTGATTGGTTTTCAGTGATTGAAAGTCTTTCTTTGCATTTTTGCAAGTTTTTAGCTTTTGATCTTTGTCGCAAGGATATAATCTCTTGATCTTTGATCCGAGTGCTTGATTGAAAAAGGGTATTTGGTTTGCTTCAAGTTTTGGATTGATTTTTCCTTTCCATATTGTTTGTTGATTAAGAAACACTTTTTGCTTGCATATGACAAAAGGTTTTCTTGTTTATTTCATTTTTGTCTATATTACGAATTTGATTTGGGAATTGTGTTGAGAATGTCTTGATTTTCTTGGATTACATTTTCCTTTTGTCATCACATCTCTGATCATGTTTTGAAAAGGAAGAACTGAATTTATTTATTATTTTTAGTAATCTTTCACAAGAAATTTTTTACATTCGAAATATTGGTTAAAGAGAAGAATTGGAAAATTTTGTAGTTCATGATTATTTGGAATTGTATTCATTCGAAATTAAGAAATTGCAATTCGTAGCTTCTTGTACTTCAAAAGAATACCTTCTCCCTACTGTAATTAGATTTCATTGAATTGAAAAATTGCACATTCATCTCTTTTTTTTCATTTTAATTGGACAACATCAACAGTTTCATTTTCATCTCCCTTTTGAGTAAACAAGAACCTCTAAAATACAGCATAAATTTAAAATTTATTAGCAACTTTTATTTTCTAGGGATATTTTTCACCAACATTAGCTAGGATAGTGCTTTAGAATAGGTTGTAAGGAACACTCTCCAAAGCATCAAAACACACAATAGTATCTTGTGATAGGGAGAGTTCAAATCCAACTGCTACATTTTGTCCTAGGAATTCCTTCTCACACAAGGATCAAACCTGAGGTTGCATTAAGACTGGGAGAGTTACTCACCCTTCTTTGTTGGTATTGGTGTAGAGATTGCGCGTATTATTAGGGGTCACTTGTAGGTATACCCATAATTATGAGTGAAATCCTTTCAATTTGATTTTGGGATAGATACTCTACCTTTGTGTGTGGATCAGATTGTCGATTGTTTCCCCGGACATCATTGTTGTAGTTGGTAACCTTAGTAGCCTATCTCTTTAGGGTCTTTACACGAGGTGACTTTGGAGGGGCAAGTCTTCACGGTACCTGGAATCGGCGTTGGCCAAACTCACTCGGGATCCTTGGAGGGTATACCCATGATTATGTGTGGTAGCTTGCACCAGGGTGTAAGTTTGTTAAGCAGGTCATCAACGTAACTTTTCCACCCGCTTTATCCTAGCACCTTCTTTTCTTGATTTCATGACGTTGGATTTCATCACCAACTAATGACTACAGAATACGAAGGTTTGTTTTCTTGGTTTGATTTCTATATTTTATTAGCGAGTGTTGTTTGTTTTCTCTAGTTGGCCATAGATTTTTTTCATTATTTACTTGGTTCAGCCAACATAGGCCTTCGTCGTTCACGTAGGATGCAAGGGATACCTCTGAAAGATCCAAAAGGTTACCAACGTTTTCTCCTAACTCACCAAAAGGCTCTCCTGAGCGAGTGGTCAATAATGAAGTAGCTTCTGAGGTTCGAAGCACACACTCTTTGGAAGGATTTCGAATTGTTTCGGACTCCTTAGAGGCTTTCCGACTCCCTGTCAATTCGTTATTGAGTGTCGTACTAAATTCACGTAT
The DNA here is from genome assembly GCA_010110895.2 of Picea sitchensis. Taxonomy (NCBI): domain Eukaryota; kingdom Viridiplantae; phylum Streptophyta; class Pinopsida; order Pinales; family Pinaceae; genus Picea; species Picea sitchensis. The sequence goes on from SNQJ01S0027591.1 coordinate 22,904, forward strand.
GCTCCGGATGAACTTGTTGGGGTCCTATAATTATAGGAAACTCGATTCTTCGACTGTGGATTTGGCATTTCCCCCCGTGATGAAGACATTTGGCTCGATTGACCCCCTTTTTTCTCCTCCATCCATTTCGCCCGATCCTCCATCATCCTGTTGCATCCTTCATCCTCCGTTGCACCTTCACTCCCTTGTCTTTTCGACCCATTGAGTACGCCTCACCCGCCTTCCATCCATGAATAAATGAACTTAGGATAATGAACGAATAATGTTAAAGGGTTAGTGACATTCTCTAATACTTGTTAGCCTAATAAAGTTGTTTTAGTAAGATAATGTAAAAATGAATAATGATTAGATTAATTATTAATTAACTATTATTTAATTATTAGTTAATTATTAACTTAGTCTAATTAAGTTGGTTGTTTAAGGTTAGTAATTAGGATTAATTAAATATTAAATAAAAC
>SNQJ01S0027591.1:23371-43991 GCA_010110895.2 Picea sitchensis
ATGGATGTGTTGTTGTTGACATGGAATGGGACAACACATGTACCTTCTTAATTTTCTTCCTTCACTTGATGTGGACCTGGTCATTCCTAGCCTTGAATTGAAAGTTTCCCCTAGTATTAGTCATCACCCTTCATGACACTTATCACCCAACGATCATTAGATCACAAGGTTGGAGGCATATGGGCATTGGGATCATGAGGCTTTATAACCCTACAATAACAAGAGACATTAATTGAACTTTGACTAGATTGAAAGGTGCGTGCAATTGAAAATACTAACAACCGAAAACTAAAAGGGATCAATACAAAGACTGTCAATGAGAAGTGATTTGGCCATGGTGTGTAGGAATAGGCCTAGCACCTTCAAAATTATCATTCTCCAAATATCCTATACAAATTTTACAAGGAAATTGTACTAGGACTAGACACGAGCAACAATGACCTGTGAATGGGGCCAACGTTGAATTTTTTTCAAATTGTTTTTGTATGCATTTAAATTTGACATGGATAGACTATTCACATGACTTAATGATATGGGAGGGTTTCTGGACTCAAATTTGACTCACACACCCACTTTCTTCCATCATCAATTCATCATGTAAACCATAAACCCTAATTTAGTGGAGTCATCGATTTGTCGGGTTTTAGTGTTCCCATTGAATGGATGCGTTGTTGTTGACATGGAATGGGACAACACATGTACCTTCTTAATTTTCTTCCTTCGCTTGATGTGGGCCTGGTCATTCCTGACCTTGAATTGAAAGTTTCCCCTAGTCTTAGTCATCACCCTTCATGAAACTTGTCACCCAACGATCATTAGATCACAAGGTTGGAGGCATATGGGCATTGGTATCATGAGGATTTATAACCCTACAGTAACAAGAGACGTTAATTGAATTTTGACTAGATTGAAAGGTGCGTGCAATTGAAAATAATAACAACCCAATACTAAAAGGGATCAATACACAGACTGTCAATGAGAGGTGATCTGGCCATGGTGTGTAGGAATAGGCCTAGCACCTTCAAAATTATCATTCTCCAAATATATAATACAAATTTTACAAGGAAATTGTACTAGGATTAGACACAGGCAACAGTGACATGTGAATGGGGCCAACGTTTAATTTTTTTTCAAATTGTTTCTGTATGCATTGAAATTTGACATGGATAGACTATTCACATGCCTTAACAATATGGGAAGGTTTATGGACTCAAATTTGACTCACACGCCCACTTTCTTCCATCATCAATTCATCATGTAAACCATAAACCCTAATTTAGTGAAGTCATCGATTTGTCTAGTTTTAGTATTCCTGGTGAATGGATGCATTGTTGTTGACATAGAATGGGACAACACATGTACCTTCTTAATTTTATTCCTTCACTTGATGTGGGCCTGTTCATTCCTAGCCTTGAATTGAAAGTTCCCCTAGTCTTAGTCATCACCCTTCATGACACTTGTCACCCAACGATAATTATATCACAAGGTTGGAGGCATATGGGCATTGGGATCATGAGGCTTTATAACCCTTTCTTAAAATAGGTTGTTCAAATTTTGTAAATTGCATGACAAACCCCAACCTAATTTCCCATTGCTCACAAGTTTCATATGGTGTAGATATAGGTACTTTTTACAACCATAGTTGATGCTTCTCAATAAGTCTCATGTTCTTCCTTACCATTGCAATATCCCTACTAGTAACCCATTTGTTGTCACAACTTGTGGAAACCACCATGTTTGTAGCACTATCCACCATTAACCCATGTTGTTGCCTTGTAGGTAGTTTTTGTGGTTTGTCAAACCTAGGTTTTGTCTTTTGTTTATTTTGTTTTGTGATTCTCAATAGTTGTAAGAGTTGAAACCACGTTCTCCCTTTCTTCCCAAACTATTTGAATTGGTGAAAAAGAACCACCAATCCTAAAATCACTTGAAGAAACATTCACATCATTGAGTGTGAAAAGTATATTTATTTTGGATCTAAATTTTCCTTTAACAATTATGTATTAGGTCAATCTTTTTGAAGGTTCATCACCAATCATTGAAATCACTATCTGTTTTCCTGACATGCTTCCTCCATGCACAATTATATTACTTTATATGAGGCCTTTGCCTTTTTTAGGCAAGGAAAATATGCTCCATGGAACCAATATTGACAATGCATGGTCCACCACATTTTTAGAGCATAAAAAACCTATAAGCACTCAAGTTTCTATATGACTAATTTTGGAAGAAAAAAGAAACCAATAACCGTACATAATAAATGTGTCTTTCTTGAATATGTTTTCTATAGCCATGATTTTACTAACAAAATTCATGTCTCTAAATAATGAACTATTAAGTTTTTGTTAAAAATTGAATATCCTAGCAACATGGGAAGGAACAGAATGGGCTAGATGCTCATGACTCAATACTTTATTTTTTTTAATTAACTTTGGAAAGGCCCATGATATGGTCAAGTTTCCCTTCATCCTGGTCACGCTTAAGGCTCTTGAATTTGTCCCCCTGTTCCCTAGAGCCATGGAAAATATTCTTAGAAGCAATGATGTATCTCTCCATCAACGTATATAAATAAGAAGAAGTAGGGCTACTCCATTATATTTGACAAGGATCTATGTTGGAAATTGAAATTTATGTGAGAGGTGATCTGAAATGAGAGGTGATCTGGCCATGATTTTACTAACAAAATGCATGTCTATAAATAATTAACTATTAAGTTTTTGTTAAAAATTGAAAATCCTAGAAACATGGGAAGGAACAAAATGGGCTAGATGCTCATGGCTCAATACTTTATTTTTTTTAATTAACCTTGAAAAGGCCCATGATATGGTCAAGTTTCCCTTCATCCTGGTCATGCTTAAGGCTCTTGAATTTGTCCCCTTGTTCCCTAGAGCCATGTAAAATATTTTTAGAAGCAATGATATATCTCTCCATCAACATATATAAATAAGAAGAAGTAGGGCTACTCCATTATCTTTGACAAGGATCTATGTTGGAAATTGAAATTTATGTGAGAGGTGATCTGAAATGAGAGGTGATCTGGCCATGATTTTACTAACAAAATGCATGTCTCTAAATAATGAACTATTAAGTTTTTGTTAAAAATTGAATATCCTAGCAACATGGGAAGGAACATAATGGGCTAGATGCTCATGACTCAATACTTTATTTTTTTAAATTAACTTTGAAAAGGCCCATGATATGGTCAAGTTTCCCTTCATCCTGGTCACGCTTAAGGCTCTTGAATTTGTCCCCTTTTTCCCTAGAGCCATAGAAAATATTCTTAGAAGCAATGATGTATCTCTCCATCAACATATATAAATAAGAATAAGTAGGGCTAATCCATTATATTTGACAAGGATCTATGTTGGAAATTGAAATTTATGTGATGGTAATAGAAGCCTTGGTCTACTTGATCTTTCACATTATAGGTTAATGTTTGATTAAATACATCCCTCTCCCTAAACAAGGACTCAAGTAGTTTGTCACTGGAAATTTTTCTAATGATTTATTTCTCACCATTAGAGAGGAATATAAATTAATGATCAATGAAATGGACTATATTTATATCATTTATATCATTTAGAGGGAAATCTATTTATATCATTTTTGGGGAAAGTATGGAGGGTGGTAATAACTTCACAAAGTAAATTAGAATTTGTGTTGCGTGTTGAGGGTATATATGGAAATCCTCGTAATACGCATCCAACCTCGAGGTTTCGTGCACCAAATGGATTATTAGAGTACTATAATAAAACAAGGTCTCGAACTATTGATGAAATATAAAGTCTCATATTTGGTTTGTCTTTTAATGAACATTCATTTTGGTGGTCCTCCATCCTTTGCACGAAGGAAAAACCTTCATCGACACAACCTAGTTCTCAACCCTAAGAGGCAATAACATGATTAGAGATGGTTTTGTCTCCAAGACTTGGGACAATATTATGTAATATAATATTATATATAATATATATAATTTATAAATTATATATTATAAATTATATATATTATATAATATATAAATTATAATATATATTGTATATTATATATAACTATAATAAAAACAAAAAGGAAAAAAAAAATACCAAAAAATAAACAAATAACAAAACATAAGTTTGAAAAACAAAAAACACATTTCAACTCTCGCGCGAGCTAACTGGATCCGGAGAAGGTCGATGTCAGAGTAGAGAGGAGGGCATGTAGAGGAGAAGTAGGGGAGGTTAGGTCATGCAGAGGAGGTTAGGGCATGCAGAGGAGAAGGAGGGCACACAGAGGAGAAGGAGAGGAGGTTAGGGCACGCAGAGGAGAGGAGGTTAGGGCATGCAGAGGAGGAGAAGGGGGTCAGGGAAAAGAGGAGGGCATGCGGAGGAGGATAAGGAGAAGGATTTTGAGGGCATAGAGGAGGGAATGCAAGGAGAATGATAAGAATAAGAATGAGGTTGAGGAGAAGGAGAAGGAGGTTGAGGGCAGAGAGGAGGGCATGTGGGGGAGGATAAGTAGGTCAACCTACACGCGAGGAGAAGGAGAAGGAGGTTTAGGGAAGCGAGGAGGGAACGTTAGGAGAATGTCAGGATCAAAGGCATGCTGGATAGAGGAGGAGGGAACACCATTTGAAACTTGTGCGTGAGGAGAAGGAGGTCGAAAATGAATTCAACATGGTATTATTTCTCTTCTTTTAAGTTTTCTGGTATTTTTTATCTTGAAACATGCCATGAACATGTTCACATTATCCATTTTATATTTCAATCTTGGGATCATTAGTATCCCATTCATTACTCTAAATTCTCAAGTTTTTTCCACACATCTTACAAACCACTACTAAAATAGAGGGAACCCAACACCATCAATGAAAAAAACAAATTAAATAAATGACAATGAGAGAGTTGTGACCGTATGTCAACTAATTTGTCCCTTTAAAAAAAAATCATTGATGTGCAAGGGAGCAATATGTATGTGAGAAAAATTCAAACATCTAGCCCCCCCACATACATTCAATAAGGTGTGGGGGATAAACACACCCTCAAAAAAACAAAAAATTCACAAGAAGATACCTAAAACCCTAGTATCATTCTTAGAGATTAATGTAAAGGCTTTGAGCCAACACCTTAGGCCTATGAACTAGTACCAAAATAAAGGGCACCCAACACCATTGATGAGGTAAAAAAAATAAACTACAATTCAATTCTATTATTTCAATCCTTAAAGATTATGCTTACCACCCCATCAGTATCTCTTTTGTGTGGAGAATGTTAGGGCCAAAATCCACTCATGCAAATCAGACTTAAAAAAATACAAATGAAGTAAAATCCAACTTTAGGTTTGGCATAGTACTCATGTAGACAAAACCATAAAGGGAAAATATTTCATGATCATGCAGACCCAAAATGCTTTATAGCACCCAACTAAATTCTCCCTCAAATTTGAGATTCAAATTCCACCACTTGTCCTTTTGAAGATTCCATGTTGTGATCGTCAATACCACATAGTTGAATATGATTATTCCACACATCCATTAAGTCAACCCTGATATTGTTAGTGTGGTAGTATGACACTTTCTAGGATTTTCATATGCACCTATAGTCTCTATTTACTATTCACATCAATGTTTTATCTTCACCCACTATGCATATGTTCCATCCTTGTCTCATCTTGAATGAACACCGTGTAGGGAAATATTGTGATTTTAATTATATTTCATCCCATTTGTATTCCATGTCTCATTCCTTCAATTCTACATGGTTTCCCATTTGTATTCCATGTCTCATCCCTTCAATTTTACATGGTTTTTTCTGGACTCAAAACATTATAGAATCTGATTCTGTCTGAGGTCAAGTCAGTGGAAGGTTGCGCGACTAGACAACATATAAATCTCCACCCACCATTCTAGTATTGGACCGGAAATATCATAAAACACATGTTAAAAATTTATGCAACTATATGAATTGTGTATACACAATGACACTAAGATCATTGTATTTTTTGACATCACAATAATCGTGGCCCAAAGAAACTAAAGTAGTTTTCATACAAACAAGTTTCTTAAAAGAAACATGTTAAAGTATAGACCCTAAGAGTTATCCAAGTTATCTGCAAGAATGTGATCCTCAATATTATCCTCTTCATGCACATTTATTTCTTCATGTTCCTATCAATCTACTATTGGTGCACAATGATGCATGTGCTAGAGTTTTCAGTCCATACCTCGATGAGGAAAAATTTATGAGCTACCTATAAATTTAAAAGTATAGAAAATAGATAATAGAGTCAAGAAACAATAAAAAATAGGAGATTATTGTAGCTTAGGTAATAGAAGCTTGAAACAATTATATTTCCTTTCTTTTGGATATGGCAGCTAGGGGCATTTATTAGAACACCTTAACTAGGTGTGTTTATTATGAATAATTGTTTACCAATTTATCTTATATAAATGGTACTCTATGCTCATATATGGTATGAATTGTCCATACACAAGGATAGTAATATTGTCATATTTTGACATCACAATGATCATGGCCCATAGAAATTGAAGTAGTTTCCACACAAACAATCTTCTTAAGAGAACATGTTGAAGTATAGCCCCTAAGAGTTATCCAATTTATCTGCGAGAATGTAATCCTCAATATTATCCTCTTCATCCATATCAATTTCTTCATGTTCCTCTCAATCTATTATTGGTGCACAATGATGCACGTGCTAGAGTTTTTGAACCATAGCTTGACCAAGGAAAATTTTAGGAGCTACATCTAAATTTAAAAATATAGAAAAACGATAATAGAATCAAGAAACAAGAAACAAAAGGAGATTACTATGGCTTAGGTAATAGAATCATGAAACAATGATCGATTGATACAAAAGAAGATGAAATATAGCCTATTGATAACAATATTTTTTCATTGGGACCACAAAGCTCAATAATTATATCAAACCCTTTTATTGATGTTTCAATTACACAAAACCTTCTATGTTTGATACTTATGCAAAAATAATTAGATTGCACTCTTGGACACCAATTTGACTTTATTTTGGTATTTTGACTACAATTGGTAATTTTAGAACCAATTCTACTATCATTGTCATGAGAGGAATATTAAAGGAGCTAGAGCACAATGATTAAAGAAAACAATTTTGAGTGAATGCAAGTAAAGTGAAATTATAAAACCATGATGAGAACATAAGTTCCTAATAAACATGGAGTTACCTTTGATGTCCTGAGGAAGATAAAATAAAATAGGACAATATAGTTATAATGTTAATAAAATAGGCTTGCTTTTTCTCGCTTACAGCCTAACATGTGGTTGTTTTTTGACCACCATGGTTTAGTTGGTTTCATCAACCTTACGGACTTGAGGAGCTAGAGGAGGTTGGGTTTACACATTAACTTTCCTAACATACAATGGACATTCTCTTTTCTGTGATCTATAAGAAAGTATTCAAAATACCAATATACAGAAACAAAAAACTTACTATTGTAGAGTGATGCAGACCCCCTACCTTTGCCTCGGCAGGGTCCGTTGACCTCCCGGTCAAGGATCATTCTTCAGTCTTCTCGAGTTGAAAATGGCTCCTTAGTCCCCGGGTGGAACCTTCACCGAATCCATGGGTCCTTTTTATTGAAATGTGTCGTGTGCAATTGAAGCACCAAACATGAGCTTCACCTCCATGTGATCATCGATTGTGACCACACGCCTTACTCAAAAGGCGCTCATCGGAATTCGTTAATTTGCGAACCCTATTGTTGAGTCCCCTGACTCCTTCAAATCCCAAAACCCAAAATAGGGCTTGGCGGGCTCTGGCTCCTCCCTTAGGCTTCCTCCATGTGACCCTATCCTGTTACCTAGGGCCAATCCTTTAGGCACATTGTGTTTCACGATATTGGAACGCGTCCAATCCTTCCTCCTCAAAAACCCGGTATCCGAATTCTCGAAATCTCGATCAGGGATAATGGAGGTTAGCTTCTCCCTTTCCTCAGCTCACGTGACCACACGCCCATGACCACAAGCTCTGCCACGAAGCACTTCTAGCTCCTCCAAGTCGCGAAATCTGAAATCACGATGATCTAGGATCTACGGTCCAGATCTCCCTTCGATCGACGGCTACAATCAATTCGGCATTTTGCGTTTCACGACTTCACACTTCACAAAGTCTGTTTGCTCCTCCTCCTGGTCGCCGAAATGATGAAATGATCCCTCACTGCATATCAACGGTTCCAAACCTCTGAAGATCTGATGGCTCCGATCATTTCGGGATTTCACCGGTCGAGAATCCCGACTCTTGCTCCTTGTATCCCCGATTTCTAAAATGGTGATGGCGCTGATCTAATGGTCCAGATCCTCCCTCAATCCGATGGTCACGATCGATATCATGATTTCATGAGTCGATACTTCATGTCTCAGGACTCCTCCTTCCTTCACCTCCCGGATCCCGAAATCCCGACGATCCTCCTGGGTCCTCAATGGTCCATATCTGTCGCTGAATGGACGGTCGTGATCCCTTGTCGCAAGTTCCATTTTGAAACTTTTGGGAACTCTACACTTCTATTTCCTCGATGGTCAAACCATGAAGGCTCTCAACCATGCAGGATCGATGGTCCACAATCCTTCTTGATCAACGGTACTCATTCAAGCGTGACTTTCCCTTTCGCGATTTCGGGGATGAGCGTCAACTGACTCTCCCCACTCGCTTCCCCAGTCCACGAAGTGTCGAAGTCTCCCCCTCTGAGAGATCAATGGTCTAGATCTTTCTTGAACCAATGGCCACAATCTAACTGGATCGATGGCTCATAACCTTTCAGGGTTTTCCCCAAGCCTTGACCGCTCGCCACGTGTATCTCCTATGGACGGTCCTAGTGTCTTCGCGAGATCTTCCTTCGCGGATATTATTCAATCTTCACTCTTGTACTCCCAGTGATGAAAACGCCGATGGCCTCCAAATTTATGCCACACGTCCTCCAGATCTGATGACTCACAATCCTCCGTGACCGACGGTCCGGATCTCTTCGCGAGATCTCCTTTCATGACTTTCAGAGATGAGTATCGAAACTCTTCCTCGGATCTCCTGGTAACGAAATCCCAAAACACCTCCTTGGTACGAGTGCTAAGACTCACGCAACTCTTGCAGATCATGCAGTTGTTAGCCCTCTGCACGAGATCTAACGATCTATGGTATTTCCACCTCCTGATCTCTTCTGGTGTCTAGACTTGGATTTGTCAGTCTAGATCTCCTCTCCCAACGTTGATCCGATGGCAACTGTGCCTCCTCTTCCTTTGGTTTTCCCATCTCTCAGACTTAGAAATATTTCTAAGTGTCGAAGCCCTTAGCCTTATGTTCTTCTCTTCTGAAGGTTTTTGCACGAAAGTGCTATCCTTCCTTAACTTCGTCCCCTTGAATGATTCGACTTCCTATGCACTCCTTTCACTCGAAGACCTCGAATAACTCAATTCGAGGGAATTTCTTGGAAAGAAATTTCCTTACACCCACCTGGCATTCTCTTGGATTGTTCCTTCGAGAGTTTTATTGCTTATGGCCTCTGTGCACCCCTTGCACCCACTCTATGCCCTCCTGGCAGATATTCTACAGAATCTTCAGAGATTTTGTCTCTTCTCTCTGTGCCTTCCCATGCACAGTTCCTCCTCCAAGGTTTCCAACAACCTTGAGGCTCCTCCTTGAGTCTGTGAATCTTTCTTGTGTTCACTCCTTGCATTTTCTTTCTGACTTTGCAGAGCTCAGATGCACACTCCTTGCACTGGCTACATAACTTCTCACGTTATGTTGTACACTCCTTGCACAGCCTAAAGAACCCAGACTGATATCGACAAACTCGCAAGCAGATAGTAAAATCTATCCATCACCTGTATTTACAGCATACAAATGACATCCAAATGCATAAACACACACAGACAGTTCATGGGCAGGAAAAATTTCTTTGTATTAATTTCAGAATGTCTATACAAATGTGTTTACAAAAATTGGACTGCTACAGAGTCTCAATTCTCTCTCTTGAGATCTCTCTGCCTGAGATCTCTCCTATTCTGACTCTCTACTCTGAGTCATATATTCCTAATTCCCTTGATGAGATACTAATTACCAAAGAGGGCTCCAATATCTTATCCTCTTCACTGCCTTTGTGCTATCACTATCTCAAAGAGGCTCCATACCTCTACAACTACATTCCATAAATGGAAGTCCCAGACCTGACTATGATCTGGACCTAGCTATAGGAAACCATTAAAGGAACCCTCAACCACTACTTGTATAAAGGTGTGGCCTAGCATTAAAATCCTTACAATGCAAATCCCCAAATGGGATCTGATTTCATAATTTTGAGAAGAAAAAAATGAGAGGGTTGTGCCTCTCTCCTCCATGAATGCACGCAGGATGTGTTGGATGGTTGGCACTTTGTTGAGTTGGATCGATGCTCCTACATCATACTCCTTTGCTGGGAAAAACATGAGCTCCTTCTCATGAGATCCTCTTCTCCAGTATTGAAATCCACCTGGATCCCAAACTTTGCCTTGGATTGTCTTCTTGCTCCTCTCCAACTATGTTGTTGTTGCTACTGCTGCTTTTTCTTATTCCTTGTTGCTATGGCAGGCTCTCCTCTACTTAGCTTCTCTTCACTGACTGCTTCTTGTGTTGACCTCAGCATCAGCCTTGTTATCTTCTCAAGTACCTCGTCCACCTGCTCCAGTGGCTGGCTCTCCTCATGCAGTCTTCTCGACTGCATTTCCTCCTTCTTATGAGTGGGAAGATCTGTTCGATTTCCCCTGTTGTTTTTATCTCCCTTTCTGGCACTAAGAAGCCACTCTGCTGCAGATTCCAGTTTTGCAGTCTTACCATTGAGTTGTTTCTCATCTCCTTCCCCTGACAGTTCTGCTGCTGCCATTTCTCCTGCTAGCATACTTCCAGCTTCTTCCAGTTTCTCCCCAGGCTAGTATACTCCTCTACCTTATTCCAAATTGGCATGTTGGATGTGCAAGCTTTGCACCATTACCCTTCTCTTTAGAGCTTCCAATTCTTGACACAAATCAGCAAACTCTGTGTTGTTTTCTCCCTCCTTTTCTTCTTCTACTTCTGCAGTTTCCAGTACTGCAGTTGTCTCCTGTTCAGTTTCCTCGCTGAAAATTTTGAGCCATTATTTTGAATGCTCATCTTCTTCTCCTTGGGAAAACATCAGTGTATGCTCCATGTTCTCCTCTCTGACAGTGTCTTATGTCTGTCCTTCGTCTGCTGCTTCATCTGCAACACATTCTCCTATCCCAATTGGGCTTCTTGGTAGGAACACTTCGATTCCCCCAATGATTAGAATGTATTTCTAATCCTCTCCTGTCAGCACTCCTTCTTGATCCGAACTCTCCTCTGATTTCATGAGACTTTCACATAACCTCATATTTTCCCCCTTGCCCACTTGGCATCCTGGGAATTTTCTGCTGCCCACCTAGCAGTCTATGAGACTGGTTGGTCCCATCTCATTTCCCACCTGGCAATATGAACTTCCCTCACTACTCCCATGGTAGTATGCGAGACCTTCTACTGGTATCTTTCCATTTCCCACCTGGCAACTCGAAAGTTCACTTCTGCCCACTTGACAGTTTATGAGATCCTCTACTAATCTCATATCATTTCCCACCTGGAAATATGAATTTCCATTGTTTTCCTCTTAACAGTCTATGAGATCCTCCAATGATCTCATTTCATTGCCCACCTGGCAATTTGAAAATTCATCTTTTCCCTCCTGGCAGTTTCTGAGACCTGAAACTGATCTCTCTTCCTCATCATTGAGGGTTTCTCCAACTTCTGGCTCACAGATGAAAACCATCTCTGTGTCACTGAGGTTTTCAGCATACCTCAGCCACTTCCTCAACTCTTGTTGTTGTTTCCTGGCCAACAAATTTTGAACAGGCCATTTGTCTTTCCTGTTCAGAGGCCATTCGTACCTCCAATGTACTTTTGCCTCCTGATGTATATTCAATGTCAGTTGTTCCATTCTCGCTCTTATCTCAGCCAGCTCCTTGTCAATTTCTTCTTTGCTTTTCTGCTGGTGTTCTCCTCTTCCACCATGCTCATGGCCTTCAGTAGCCATATTCTTCCTCTACTTTCCCTCCTGGAAAGTCTATTGTTTAATCTATAATCGAGAGCATTTATGGCTTCTCCTACAACTCACCTGGTTGTTAAATTTATTTCACACCTTGCAACAATCATACGCAGAGCATCGATACTCCATCTTCCTTCACCCACTGCTTACAGGAAAATTGAACTCCTGATACCACTTGATGTTACCAGAATTTCCTTTCAATGTATGTTGTCTATAAGCAAGGCTCTACCTCTCGATTACCTCTGTTGCCTACAGAAATAAATTATGGTCTCTGATACCACATGATCCAGACCCCCTACCTCTGCCTCGACAGGGTCCTCTGACCTCCTAGTCAAGGATCGTTCTCCAGTCTTCTCGAGTCAAAAATGGCTCCTTAGTCCTCTGTTGGAACCTTCACCAAATCCACAAGTCCTTTTTATTGAAACCCACTGTGTGCAATTCAAGCACCCAGCGTGAGCTTCACCTCCATGTGATCATCAGTTGTGACCACACACTTTACTCAAAAGGCACTCGTCGGAATTCGTGACTTCGTGAACCCTATTGTTGAGTCCCCTGACTCCTTCAAATCCCTAAACCTGAAATAGGGCTTGGCGAGCTCTGGCTCCTCCCTGAGGATTCCTCCATGTGACCCTATCCTGTGACCTAGGGCCAATCCTTTAGGCGCATCGTGTTTCACGAGATTGGAACACGTCCAATCCTTCCTCCTCGAAAACCCAGTATCCAAATTCCCAAAATGTCGATGAGGGCTAACGGAGGTTAGCTTCTCCCTTTCCTCAGCTCACGTGACCACACGCCTATGACCACAAGCTCTACCATGAAGAACTTCTTGCTCCTCAAAGTCACAAAATCTGAAATTGCGATGATCTAGGATCTACGGTCCAAATCTCCCTTCAATCAACGGCTAGGATGAATTCGTTGTTTCGCGACTTCACACTTCAAAAAGTTTGTTCACTCCTTCTCCCAGTAGCCGAAATGTCGAAATGATCCCTCGCTACATATCAACGGTTCCAAACCTTCGAAGATCTAATGGCTCTGATCCTTTTAGGATTTCACCGGTCGAGAATCCCGGCTCTTGCTTCTTGTATCCCCGATTGCCGAAATGGTGATGGCGTTGATCTGACGGTCCAGATCATTCCTCGATCCGACGGTCACGATCAATATCGTGATTTTATGAGTCGAGACTTCATGTCTCACGACTCCTCCTTTCTTCACCTCCTAGATCCTAAAATCTCGACGATCCTCCTGGGCACTTAACGGTCCAGATTTGTCGTTGAATGGATGGTCGCGATCCCTTGTTGCAAGTTCCCTTTCGGAACTTTTGGGAACTCTACAATCCTTTTTCCCCAATGGTCAAACCTCGAAGGATCTCAATCACGTGGGATCGACGATCCACAATCCTTCTTTATCAATGGTCCTCACTCAAGCATGACTTTCCCTTTCACGATTTCAGGGATGAGCATCAACTAACTCTTCTCTCTCGTTTCCCCGGTCCACAAAGTGTCGAAGTCTCCCCCTCTGAGAGATCAACGTTCTAGATCATTCTTGAACCAACGGACATGATCTAAATGGATCGACAGCTTATAACCTTTCAGGTTTTTCCCCGAGCCTTGATCGCTTTCCATGTGTCTCTCCTATGGACGGTCCTGATGTCTTCGCGAGATCTTCCTTCGCGGCTATTCTCCAGTATTCACTCTTGTACTCCTGGTGATGAAAACGTCGATGGCCTCCATATTTCTACCATGCATCCTCTGGATCCAACGGCTCACAATACTCTATAACCGATGGTCTGGATCTCTTCACAAGATCTCCTTTCACAACTTTCAAAGATGAGTGTCGAGACTCTTCCTCGGATCTCCCGATAATGAAATTTTGAAGCACCTCCTTGGTACGAGCGCTAAGACTCGTGATACTCTCACAGATCATGCAATTGTCAGCCCTCTGCATGAGATCCAACAATCTGTGGGATTTCCACCTCCTGGTCTCTTTTGGTGTCTAGACTTGGATTTGTCGATCCAGATCTCCTCTCCCAACGTTGATCCGACGAAAACTGTGCCTCCTCTTCCTTTGGTTTTCCCATCTCTTAGACTTAGAAATATTTCTAAGTGTCAAAGCCCTCAGCCTTCCGTTCTTCTCTTCTGAAGGTTTTTGCACGAAAGTGATATCCTTCCTGAACTTCGTCCCCTTGAATGATTCAACTTCCTATGCACTCCTTGCACTCGAAGACCTCGAATAACTCAATTCAAGGGAATTTCTTGGAAACAAATTTCCTTACACCCACCTGGCGTTCTCTTGGATTTTTCCTTCGAGAGTTTGGCTGCTTGTGGCCTCTATGCACTCCTTACACCCTCTCTATGCCATCCTGGTAGAGATTCTACAGAATCTTCAGAGATTCTGTCTCTTCTCTCTGTGCCTTCCCCTGCACAGTTCCTCCTCCAAGGTGTCCAGCAACCTTAAGTCCTTGAGGCTCCTCCTTGATTATATGAATCTTTCTGGTGTGCACTCCTTGCACGTTCTTTCTGACTCCACAGAGCTCAGATGCGCACTCCTTGCGCTGGCTACAAAACTTATCGCGTTATGTTGTGCACTCCTTGCATAGCCTAAAGAATCTAGACTGATATCGACAAACTCACAAGAAGATAGTAAAATCTATCTATCACCTATATTTACAACATACAAATGAAATCCAAATGCATAAACACACATAGACAGTTCATGGGCAGGAAAAATTGCTTTGTATTAATTTCAGAATGTCTATACAAATGTGTTTACAAAAAGTGGACTACTACAGAGTCTCAGTTCTCTTTCTCGAGATCTCTCTACCTGAGATCTCTCCTATTCTGACTCTCTACTCTGAGTCTTATATTCCTAATTCCCTTGATGAAATACTAATTACCAAAGAGGGCTTCAAGAGCTTATCCTCTTCACCGCCTCTGTGCTATCCCTATCTCAGAGCGGCTCCATACCTCTACGGCTACATTCCATAAATGGAAGTCGCAGACCTGACTATGATCTGGACCTAGCTGCAGACAACCATTAAAGGAAGCCTCAACCACTACTTGTACAAAGGTGTGGCCTAGCATTAAAATCCTTACAACGCAAATCCCCAAATAGGATCTGATTTCATAATTTTGAGAAAAAAAAATGAGAGGGTTGCGCCTCTCTCCTCCATGAATGCACGCAGGATGTGTTGGATGGTTGGCGCTTTGTTGAGTTGGAGCAATGTTATTGCATCATAGAGTACTAGTTAACTATTGTCGAAATTTTTGCTATATGTGCCCTATTATTTTACACATTACATATTAGTTTTCATATTTCCAATTTGTTGTTGTGAGTTTCTACAAGTTTCCATTTATGCTCATTACATCATATCAAATGTAAGTCAATTCTATCCCCCTAGCCTCCTTGGGAATTATATAAAAGTTCCACGATGCCAATGGGAGGCATCTCTTCTTGCHTGTAGGTTGTTTCCTCCAAATTTCAAATTGCCTATAAGAAGCATATTCAATTTCCTATATCCTATAGTAGAAGGAAAAAAGAAAAAGAACAATAAATGTCTTTCTGGAAAGATATTGTTAGCTATGGTGGTGATTCTCCTTGCAAGTAGTAAATCTTGAGAAAATTGTCTATGAAGGTCATTCTCAAATTTGTTCAACACCCAATTGCATAAGTCTGCTACAAGTACGCCAATTCTAAAGGGGATTCCTAAACACCTTGTAATATATCCCATCTAAATAACTTCCCATTTTTTAACAAGCTAGCTGGGGAATTCATCCTACCGAATAATAAGGCCCTTGCCTTTTCCTTTCTAACCACTGCACATGTTGTCCTAGTGAAGATATGCAAACATTACATCATTCCTTCTATGTTTGAGTTCAAGTTTGAGAGCAATGTTGTTTGCAAGATGCACATTAATCAGTTGTTCTCCATCAAGAATGAAAATTCCTCTAATCCACCCTTGGAACCACTCTTCAAGATGAAACTATATGCAACTATGCAACTATATGCAACTTTATGCAAAAAATGCAACTATATAGCAACTATATGCAAATATGCAACTTGTCCAACTATGCAACTATATGAAACTTTATGCAACAATGAAACTTATGCAACTATATTGCAACTATATTGCAACAATTTCGTATGCAACTATGCAACATGCAACTTATGCAACTTTATGGAACTTATGCAACATGCAACTTATGCAACTTTATGGAACTTATGCAACTTTTTGCAACTTTATGCAACAATGCAACTTATGCAACTTATGCAACTTATGCAACTATATGACAATTTCGTATGCAAATATATGCAAATATTCAACTATATGCAACTATATGCAACTTTATGCAAAAATGCAACTTATGCAACTTTATGCAACTATATGCAAGTTATGCAACTATATGCAACTTTATGCAACTATATTGCAACTAAATGAAACTATATGCAACTGTGTTGGTACCACAAACATATATTGGCACAACAACTTATCTTCTTGTTTTAACGAGTGCAGGTACCACCAAATAGGTATCTGTCAGATCTATATTCCTCGAGTGATGATCAAGATATACTAAGAGAGGTTGAAAGTGAGACGTGTTGTACTAGATCTACCGGTTCTAGATCAACTAGATCTGAAAAGGTAAGAAAAAGATTTTGTAAACGCATGCAATTTTTTATTTCCAATGGAGGGTCATGTAATTATGATGCTGAGAGCATAGGTGACGTTGAGTTTCCCTTGAGGTATAAACATCTAGTGCAACGATGGGAACCTAAGGAGATACCTAAAGTGGACACATATTTCATCATCAGTGGGAGGATGTATCGCATTGCTCCTTCATCCTTACATGGATTGGGGTTATTTTCCATGGATGGCATAAAGGTTGGCTATGGCACTGTAACTGAATTGATGAAGTATGTCAGACCATTATAAAAATACAATCATTGGTTGATGTTGGTCTGATATATGTGAAGTATGCGGAGATACGGAGTTGCCGCAAATTATATACAACTAGTAGATAACAATCAAAATAAAGGGGAAACTATGTATATTGATGGAAGGCCAAAAGATACTGGAAACATTGCGGCCTTTATAAATAGTACACGACTAGTGGAAACAACTAAGAAACCTAATTGCATATATGAGGGATACGAAGGAAATCGTATATTTGTATGTGCAACAAAAACAATAGTTACAGGTGAAGAGTTGTTGATCGATTACAACTTAAATCGAATAGATGGAGGGGGTGCGGCTATGGGGGTAAATATCTTACATACCATTCAACTCAACCTTTGATCAATCATTGTTACAATTTATCGCTGCAATATTTCAATTTTTTACTGTATATATTTAATTTTTCATTATTTATTTTTTGATATTACTGCAATATTTATTTTTTTTAATCTTACAATTACTTTCATAACTCTTGTTCATTAATTTATTGTGTCAACATCTATCCAGGGTGACCGTGAGATATCACAGGATACATATGTCCAGGGTGACCATGGAAAGGCACCCACTGTGCCTTAGCAGGTAAATGTTAAATACAGTAACAACTTATGACTACAACAACTAAATTTCAGAAATTTCAATATTTTTTTTCTGATATTACTGCAATATTTCATTTTTTTAATGTTACAGGTGAATTTTATAACTTTTATTGATTGATTTATTGTGTCAACATCTGTCCAGGGTGACCGTGGCAGAAAATCACTCGCTACATCTGTCCAGGGTGACCATGGAAAGGCACCCACTGTGCCTCACCAAGTAAATGCTAAATACAACAACAACTTATGACTACAACAACTAAATTTCAGAAATTTCATTATTTTTTTTCTGATATTACTCCAATATTTCATTTTTTAAATGTTACAAGTGAATTTCATAAATTTTGTTTATTGATTTATTGTGTTAACTTCTATCCAGGGTGACCGTGTCCGAAAATCACCCGCTACATATGTCCAGGGTGACCATGGAAAGGCACCTGTTGTGCCTCACCAGGTAAATGTTAAATACAATAACAAGTTATGACTACAACAACTAAATTTCTGAAATTTTGTTATTTTTTTTCTGATATTACTGCAATATTTCATTTTTTTAATGTTATAAGTGAATTTCATAACTTTTGTTGATTGATTTATTTTGTCAACATTTGTCCAGGGTGACTGTGTCCGAAAATCACCCGCTACATCTATCCAGGGTGACCGTGGAAAGGCACCCGATGTGCCTCACCAGGGAAATGTTAAATACAGTAATAACTTATGACTACAACAACTAAATTTCTCAAATGTAAAAGTTCATATCATTAATTTTATTCATCAATGTATTCTGGCATGGTCAACGTGGGAAAGCTCCCACTGAGGATATTGATGAGGACGAAATATTTTATTCGAATGACCCAATGACAACTATAACTAAGGCCTTGAAGAAGGCTAACATAGAATATCAAGGTTTTCTTAGAAAAAGACCCCTGACACAAGAGGGCAGGGCAAGAATTGTAGAGATACAAAATACAATAACTAATTTTGGGGTAAGTGGCATCTTCACATATTTTTATAAGCTATGACAATTTCATATCCGTTTTTTTGTTTAAATTTTGTATATGATCTGATAAAGTAATTGTTTCCATTTGTAGGAGTTTTTAAACCCTATGCGTTGGGAACCTGTCGATCCTCCAACTGCTATAGGTAGCAGTGATGGTCCAATGCAAAATAATGTCAACATAGCAAAGTGCAAGTGAGGCTTTTTGAGCCTCCTGAGGTTCTCCTCGAATCCATTGATGAGAGAAATGATTTTGACCGGCATTGATCCAGATTTTATGAGCAGAACGAAATGACTACAGATTATTACTAGAGTCTTAACACGGAATAACAGAGATACAGTAAAACTGGTTTTCTATTCAATAAGGAAATAAGCTGAAACTGTAAAATGCAGCGGAAAACAAGCTTGTTGGAATGGTGGTGGCTTATCTCTGAGAAGAGATGTGACGACTGCGCTCATTCGCAATAATACCTTACAATGAGGCTCTCAAGGCCTTTTTATAATAAACATGAGTTTCCAAAACCCTAAACATCCAAAAACCTAACCCTAGGAGATGAAGCGCCCAAAATTCATGTGGGCCTCGTTTGGGTAAGTCAGTACATCAACTTCCAAAGGTCGTAATTTTTGCATACGATCTATGTTTTAGGCGTATGATAGCCCATTGGAAAGATCTATCCGAGGAATACAACAATTGCTTGATGAAAATTCATACCCAAAAAACGTCGTTTAGGGCCTCAAAACGGCTCTGGAAGTTCAGGACCCGAAAAACTACTAAAAATAGTAATGATCAAAATTGCTAGA
The DNA here is from genome assembly GCA_010110895.2 of Picea sitchensis. Taxonomy (NCBI): domain Eukaryota; kingdom Viridiplantae; phylum Streptophyta; class Pinopsida; order Pinales; family Pinaceae; genus Picea; species Picea sitchensis. The sequence goes on from SNQJ01S0027591.1 coordinate 42,796, forward strand.
AAGTTGTTTTGAGCTAGATGGAAAATGTGGGTGGCCACCGATATCCACATGGATCAATCCTCCCTCCTTAGGAAGAAATGGTCTCCATTGTGTTGAGTGCCCCCATCAGATGAGGAAATTTCTCTTGAATTTGGCCCCAGGTGAGGGACTTGCCTTGGTGTAGGAGCTGCCCTGCTTTGATGACTCGATAAAGTTGGATCCTTTGTTGCTGAGTGCCCTTGATCTGTGTGTCCACAATCTGATCACTGGATGCCTGTTGTATGCATTCAGGGTTGAGATCTATTGGTGCCAGTTGTTCTGCTACATCTGAGGTGTCCAATAATGGTGGGAAATAAGGTCGAAGGAGGTCCACGCTGAACATTGGGTGCAGGCCAAGGAAAGGAGGAATGTTGAGCTCAAAAGAATTATCCCCCATAGCCTTGGTGATGGTGTACAACCCATAAAGAAGTGGGCGAAGCTTCCGATGGGGTCCTATAAGGCGTTCTTTATGTAAGTGCAACCAAACTTTGTCACCCACCTGAAACTTATGTGGCACCCGATTTTGATCATGGAATTTCTTGTACTTGTCATTGGACTTCTGTAGGATATCATGAACTAGTTGGCAGATATGTTGGATCCTCTCAATTAACCGAGTGGCTTTGTCAGCCTCAGTTGGAGCAAGAGAGGAATTGGTCGAGGTGACCGTAAGGGGAAGTGCAACATCTATGGGACCCAATGGTTGGAATCCCAACCCCACCTAAAAGGGGTTGTGGTCGGTTGAGCTATGCAGGGCTCGGTTGTAGCTATGTTAGACATAGGGAAGACTCTCATCCCATGTGTGAGGGTGCTTGTAATTATGCATGCATAGGATATGCACGATCATTCGATTTACGACCTCAGTTTTCCCATTTGTCTGGGGGTGGAAGGTCGTGGATTTGGTGAGCTTGGTGTCCAGCAGTGACCAAAGGCTCGACCAGAATGTGCTGAGAAATTGAATTTCCCAATCTAATACAATGGTTTGTGGGATTCCAAAATGTACCCAGACTTGTTCAAAGAAAATCTTGGCAGTGGCTTCTGTTGTGATGCTCTTCTTGTAGGCAACCAGAATCGCCATCTTAGAAAAGCGATCAACAACCACAAAAACACAGTCATTTCTCTGCTTGGTGGATGGGAGGCCCGACATGTAGTACATTGAGATGGATTCCCATGGCCTATCA
>SNQJ01S0027591.1:54618-116314 GCA_010110895.2 Picea sitchensis
CCATCATGGGATTCCTAGAGCACCACCTATCATTCATGATCCAACACATAGTAGTCAATAATCCCATCCATTGCTAATGTGTAAATAGAATTCATATTCCTATTTTATGATAATAGAATTCATATTCCAATATAATAGAAGGTGTTCTGGAATAACCCGAAAATTTGCATCTTGTGTGTAAAGATCCACGGGATCCACTTTTGCACCTGCTTCTGCTGGTATGAGAGTCTAGAGATATGTCAAAGTGTAATATGTTTTAGGTATTTTCCATTTTAACTGAATAATATGTTGTTTCTTGTAAATCAGCTGATAGGTTTCTTCCCTTGGAAAATGTGCACCAGCGATTCATTAGGGTTGTGAAACAAAAAACTGCAGGCAGATGATTTTGGACAGGAGTTAATGGTCCTTTCCATCCCAGCAATTGAAGGATAGGCAATTGAACCAATGGGACAGTTGATGGAGACAGGTTATGTGGGGAAATTAGGTACTGAATATTTCTACATTGTTGTAAGGCAGTCAACAATTCATCTAGTTCCATTATATTGACAAGAAATGTTCTAATTCTGAATTTTGGTTATAAAGTTTCATTTTTTATGAGCAATGCATTCAAATCTTTGTGCTAAGTTTGGAGATTGAGATGTTTTAGTAGCCAAAATTATAGTCATGTGGCAGATCCAGTTTTTCCTTTTCCAGATGTTGCTTTCTCCTAGCATATAAGAATGCACTAAAGATTCACCTTTGTACTATACTTTTGAACAAACATAGTGGATGTCATGGTGATCTGCACTCATGGAAAAGGGTTTTCTGATTCATAGAATCATAGAAGTTAACTATAATTTAGAACTGCCATCTGTTTGAGCCCTAAGACTCGTGCAATTTGTAATTATTACATATTATTCATCCACTCTTATAGGCTTTCTTATGGGAATATGAAGGGACATAACTCATATAATGTGACAAAAATCCCATTTTGTGGCCAAAGAAGGAAGATTTATGGCATATGAATTTTTGTTTTTGATAAATGATTCAAGATTTTAACATCTTTTGTGTTTTCATAATATTATGAAATGGAAAATGTAGTTTCACTCTATATTTGATTATTGTTAAACACTTGTTCTTTTCTTTATTTGTCAGATACAAGTTCATTTTCAAGTGCAATTCTACCTTATAGCTACAAGGAAAATGTGGACAATAGTGTGACTGTGTGGTTATCTATATGATGTTGTCTTGTGGTTGAGTCTTTAAGCATTTTTAAAATAAGGAAATGCCAATTTTTGGTTGGTAATTCTACTGAAGATGCATCTTGTTTGATGAGTTTTATCTCAAAGGTCCGGTGGAGTTAGATGTTGTTGGAGTTTCTATTTCAATTTTCAATCTAATATCAAAATTATTCAACATCCCTCTCCTTAATGTGACAACATCATTTGTGGTTGAAGATGCTTCAAAAATTGTCTGAAGTGAGGATTATATTGATATAAAAAGTTCCATTCATGGTAAGGGTAGGATGCAAAGTTGAAAATGTTGTCTGAAATGATTTTATTCTCAAAAACTATTCTGGATTACGTTCAGTTGATCTGCCATCTTAATCCACGGCCTGGGATGTCTTGCAAGTGACCATATTCATGTAGATAAAGAGGATTTCCAAAATCGTTTAAGTGATGGGTTATAAAGGAAGCAATTACCTGTCGTTTCGACTGCATTAGTTTTGGTGGCTGGTCTCGATTTTATTGAAGCTTTCTCCTTAGCATTTGGAGTAGGGCCTTTTTTGTATTTCATGGGTATACCTACTATAAGTTTAAGAATTTATTTGTTGGCAATTATTCATTCCTTCTGCTTAAATATTAAAGTTCATAAATTTGATGATTATGTTGTTGTTCCTAACCAAGACCTAGAAGGAATATCTTGTAGTTATTTGTATAGCGAGATTGCTTTCCGTCAAGAACTTTTCATATACATGGAGTTTCTTGAGTGTTCGAGGTTTTTGAACAGTTCTTGTCCGATTGAATGTTATTCTCCTTCTTATTTGGTTGTAGGACTTGTTCATGAATTTTACTAGACGTGAGGCTCTGAATTTGTTAAAAATTGCTCTGCTCATCGTGATCTTATGATATTTTTTACATACTTCTTTTGTTGGATAATAAACTTTTCTGCATTTTTAATAACATTGCAATGGTGTTCTGTGTTTTTAAAGGCTTCACCAATGCGCCTTCCGTCAGAGCGGTACCTTGCTTTAATATCTCTTGGTGCTACAACAGTAGTGGTTTCACTTGCAGTGCAAGGAGTATTATGTGGTTTGAAAGACACAAAGAATCATTTATATGCCTCAGGCAAGTGACATGAGATTTTCTTGGTATGAATGGTGACTGATGAAATGTATGAGTTCTTTGATGGTCTTAGGAAAGTGTGAAGTCTTGAGTAGAGTGATATGGAAAATAACTTGTAGACTGTTTTAGAAAATATGTTGTCTTGTCAAATATGAGTAGGATTCTAAAAATCTACTATGTTATTGATATAAGGCCAGTAAAGAGAAATATGGATGCTCATTTTAGGAAAAAAAATATTGTTTTTCTTGGTTGCTAATTTTTGCTCTTCAATTGTTAACAAGACAACAATATTTCTTATAGGAACCAATTTTGTCAATCACGTTGCAAGATGGACTTAATGCATTGTTGACTAGTTAAATTAAGTGTAATGCAAGATGGACTTAGCATTTTGGTAGTGTCCATGTTTTCCAAACAAGGTTGTCTATTGATACTTGTCAGGACTGTAATATCTCTCCCTCTCCACCACATGTTGACTATTGGGGATTTCTCGTTTGTAGAAGGAACATGGTAACTTCATAGAAAAATTGCGTTGCTTTTATTGAACTCTTTTCAAAACATTTCTTGAAGGAGTTGTCAGTATACAATTTGAAGCAAAACCAAACTCTTTAGAGATTATGGCCCTTTTTGAGTCGCATTTATGTACCAAATACATCAATGAGGCCAATGAACAGTGATGGAGGTCAAAAGGTATTGAATGGTAACAAATATACATGGTTGTTAAAAAATTGCACATTTGCAGTGAACATTCCTAAAATAAAACACATACATATACACAAATGGTCCTTGTTTAAACCCCAAATTGTGCAAGGAACATGGTTTTTTTTAATTAGTAATGGGAAGAGGGGTGCTTAATGGGTTTATGCACCTCAAATTTGGTCAAGAGTTCCCATGGAAGTACACGTGTAACAGGATGTTTTCTTCCCTCACCACTGAATAGGTGAATTTCATGTGGATCAATGTAGTGATAAGTATCCAACTTACAAATTGCCCTTGTATTTCAAATCCCCAATTTAATGTTTTTTCAAGATTTCTCCTAAACTTTAATGATGAATATAAGTATTTGTGGTGCAAGAATTGTGTTGATCAGAGAACATGAGTCATGTTGTATAATTTGGGTATATATTCTAGTTGTTGAAGTTTGAAATTCATCTATGAGACCTGTGTCAAGGTTTGTTTGATGGGTTTATGCAACTCAAATGTGGTCAAGCCTCCCTATGAAAATACATTTGTAATAGAATTTTGTCTTCAATTATTGTTGAATAGTTGATTTTCATGAAGGTCAGGGTAGTGATAAACATCCAGCTTACAAATTGCCTCTGTTTTCAAATCCCTGATTTAGTTTTTTATTCTAAATTTCTCTCAAACTTTAATAATGAATATATGTATTTGTGGTGGAATAAGTGTGTCAATCAAATCTCATGAGTCGTGTTGTATATGTTTGGGTATTTGGGTATACATTCTAGTTGTCGAATTTTCAATTATGAGTTTTGAATACTGAGACCTGTGTCATGGTTTGGTTGATGGCCATTGGCCTTATGCAACTAAAATGTGGTCAAGCCTCTCCATGAAAATACATGTGTTGTATAATAATATCTCCCCTCATTGTTGAATAGGTGCTTGTTATGTGGATCAATTTAGTGATAAGCATCTAGCTTATAAATTGCCCTTGTATTTCAAATGCATGATTTAGTTTTTGTTCAATATTTCACCCAAAATTTAACAATGAATATATGTATTTGTGGTGGTAGAAGTTTGGTGATCTAAACACAAGTTTCAAATTTGGGAGAAATCTTGAACCCTGGTTTATATCCTGGTTTATATCCTGGATCAGGAACCCTGGTTTATATCCTGATCAGGGACAGAGTTCCTCCATTATATGGTGTGGAAGGGTGGAAATGCAGTAGGATTAATGTAGTAACAAGATAAGAAGTTGATGAGTTAGAACAACAGGTGGTTTACCAAAATACAATCTGTGCCCTTCCAAGTGATAGAATGCTTTAGTATCAAGTTGTTATGGTGCCAATTGCATATCTTTTCTGAGAGAATTTTGATATTTTTCTTTGTCCTAAAGATGTGATTCAATATTCCTCAGAATTCAGAGAAACCTATCCAAACATCCAATTGTTTATAATTGTTATTTGGATCTTATTTATCAGGTAGTTTGATTTGTATTGGTGGCATTGTTAGAGAGTTGCAGCTTGTCCTGCTGCCTTATTTATTTCTTATATAAAATGGTCATTTCTCATGATAACAACAACAACATCCTAACCACTTATATTTCTTAATCATCATTGGATAATGGTCCTTATTATCGCCCACATTGTATGAAGATTGCACATGTTATTTTTATCACATGATTCAGAGATTTGTAGGATGATTGTCATGGCTTGGTTCTCTCTTCATGGTTGTACATATTTGATGGATAGGCATATTAGTGGGCTCTTGATTGTGATACTTGATACTTCATATGACTTATGTTGGCATGGTCGGTCCAGATAGAGTTGGTGAGATTATCATGAAGTATTATGAACAGAAGCCACATTCCAGCATGTCACTTTCTTTGTCGGGCCATATTGCATAAATTGTAAGCATGTTGTTGCAAGTGGATGGTCTCTTTTCTCCTCCATCAATTCACTTGATATGATGTTGTTGTATGTTTATTTATCAGTACAGATAATTTAGGAGCCTACACAAAGGAAGAAATAAATCCTAAGAACAAATTTACACAACCAATAATGGCTTCTCCAACAACAACAAAAATCTTTGAATGCATGGGCAGATACTATTGTCGGCAATCAAACATTATTACGTACCTTCAAATTTTAGATTGAGAAGACAACATTATAGATGTTGACAATGAAATGGTTCCTCAAGTTTTAAGTTTCAAAATCATTAGTCACAATCCTTTGGGCAGGCTATGATATATCATCTCCTAAGGAATATTTAGTGCTACCAATTGCCAATGTTTTCAAGAATGAAACTATCTGAGGGTATTTCCACAGGAGTAAGGCTGCCATCATTTAAAACTCGAACAAGGTGACAGATGTTTTTTGAAGTTGAGAAAATCCCAGATCTAATTAGTGGTTATCTACAGAATTAAGGAAGGTTTTGACACCTTTAGCAGTTAAATTCCACCTTGAATGATGTAACCTACACCAGATTATCAATTATAAAACTCAAAAATATACATTAGCATGCAATGGGTGTAATTATAGTGGTATGTGTTACCATTTATACTCATTTATAGTGGTATGTGTTATCATTTGTTGGCATTAATGTGAGTACCCCGATTTCAACAAGTGCAATCATCCTTCATTTAGGGTGGTGTGAGAAACTATCACCTAGAGTAGTGTGATCACCCTTTGTTTCAAAACATTGTGATCACACTAACTTGATTTGGTGTGAACTACCGTTGATTGTGATCCCAACATCCAGCTTCTCATGTAGATTTTTATTTTTTTTAACATAAAGGAAGCGTGGCAATATCGACAATAGTTCGTCGCAAGGTAATGATTTTTCTTTTACCAAGCGTGGCAATATCGACGAAATTTCATCGCACTTTGCCACGGTTTTACATTGCACATATAGCATCTACGTCGTAAATTTTTTCTCTACCAAACGTTTTCATCGCTATTACGACACTTTTTCATCACAAATTTCCATAGTTTTGTGTCGCACGTATGGCATCTGCATTGTTGGTAAGTTTTTTTATTTTGGCACGGTTTTTCATCCCTATTGTGATGAAGTTTCATCATTATTTCCATGCTTTATAAGGTAAACCTGAAGGGCTAATTTTGTCGATGTTTCCACGAATAACTGGTTCATGGATATATCAACGAAAAAAGTTCCACGAAAAATAGACTTTGCTTTCGTGGAAAGTGCGACGAATATGTGTGGCAATAGCAACAAAACATCGTGGAAAATTTGGTCATATGTAGTAGTGTGTGGATTTGACTAATTGGGTATCCAATCTTGTTTTGATGAATAAGAAACAAGGAACGATTCTTGTGTGTGTGTATTATAGGGATATAAATAAATCTTGTCCTAAGGACAATTATCCAACCCCTTTCATTGACCAGATCGTTGACGACTGTATCGGAAGTGAAATCTTCTCCTTGATGGATGGTTTCTCCGACTATAATCAAATTAATATTTTTCCAGCGGATCAACACAAGATTGATTTTATCTACCCTTGGGGAACCTTTTCCTATCGTAAATTACCCTTTGGTCTCAAGAATGCTGGTGTGACCTTTCAGCATGTTATGTCTTACGCTTTCCATGATATTAAGTACATTGTGAAACCTTATCTTGGCAATATCCCGGCGCATTCTATGCATCACCAAGATCACCTGGCACATTTAAGAGTCATTTTTGTACGTTGTTGTTATTATCGCATACGTTTGAACCCATACAAATGTGTTTTTTGTGTGGAGTCCAGCCGAATTCTTGGTTTTATTGTGTCAATACACGGGATGCAAGTAGACCCCTTGAATGTTGAGTCTATTCTTAATCTACCTCCTCCTTCCACATTACGCCAGCTCCAAAGTTTGCAAGGGAAGGCAAACTTTTTGCGTCATTTCATCCCCAATTATGTTGAACCGACGAAAGGATTCACTCGGCCATTCAATAAAGGTTACGATTTTGTATGGGACGATACTGCAAACAAATCATTTGAAGCTTTGAAACTTTCCTTAACCCGTACACCTTTATTGTTTCCCCCTGACTACAGCCGAGATTACTTCCTCTACTTAGCTTCTTTGGACTCTAGCATCACTATGGTATTAGTCCAAGAGGATGACTCACATGATGAACATGTCATATACTATTTGATTCGGAGTCTTATGACTACCAAGACCAAATACCTACATGTGGAGAAACTGGCCTTGGCAGTTGTTCAAGTTGTCCAACGTTTCTGTCATTATATCTTATTACACAGAACCACCGTTATTTTTTATGGAAACCCCATGCAACATATCCTTACTCGACAATTTCTAGGGGGCAAGTACTTCAAATGGATAGTGATTCTCCAGGAGTTTCACTTGGAGTTTGAACGCACTAAGTCAAAGAAATCTTTGGTTTTTCCTGAATTGATATGTGACCTTCCCTCTACTGAGATAGAAAATGTGGCAGAGGATTCCTTGCCTGACGAATCCCTTTTTCTAATTAGTTCTGATGATGTATGGTATGGAGATATCATTATCTATCTCCAGACTCAAACTTTTCAGCCTGGTCTATCTAGTACAGATCGTCGTCGTATATGGTATCAAGCCCGCCAATACAGCATTCTTGGTGATACGCTTTACTGCCGCAGTGTTGATTCCATTTTTCAATGATGCCTCACTTATGATGAAGCTAAGAAATATTTGAATGATTGTCACTCTGGAGCCTATGGTAGTGATATGTTTGGGTATGCCACTACCCAAAAGATCTTACGAGTGGGTTATTTTTGGCCTTCTTTGTTTAAAGACTGCATTACTATAGTCCATAAATTCCATGCTTGCCAAACTTATAATAACAAGATAAGATCTCATCCTGCTCCCTTACATCCTATAGTTTCCATTAGTCCATTCGCCAAATGGGGCATTGACTTCATGACATGTAACCCTCACTCGGTTGGGGGGCATGGATACATCATTGTAGTTGTGGATTATTTTACTAAATGGACCAAGGCTATGCCTACATTTGATAACACCGGGAAAATTGCAGCAGTGTTCATATTCAATCACATCATTACTAGGTTTGGTGTCCCTCAAGCCATCCTTACTGATCACGGTAGTCATTTTCAAAATTTTATGATGTCTGAACTTACTAAAAAGTTGGGTCTTTGCCATGAAAACTCAACCCCCTATTATCCACAGGCCAATGGCCAAGTTGAAGCGATCAACAAAGTTCTCATTACCATGCTTCGATGGATCATAGGAATTCATAAGAAAAATTGGCACACGATGTTATTCTTAGTATTATGGGCCTATCGGATATATGTTAAGTCTGCCACGGGATTTACACATTTCTAGTTAGTTTATGGTATTGAAGCTATCTTGTCAATTGAATATGAAATATCGTCTTTGAAACTAGCTATTGAACTTCTCCCTAATACCTCTACTGAAGAAGAGCGACTATTTTATTTGATGCAATTAGATGAAACCTGTCGCGATTCACCTTAGTTATTGAAAATCAGAAGAAACGTGTCAAAGCCCAATATGACAAGCATGTCAAGACACATGTTTTTTTTTTCTTTCTGAAGGAGATCTAGTTCTTCTTTACGAGCAAGATTGTGATCTGCTAGGAGCCGGTAAATTAGAGCCCATGTGGCAGGGTCCTTATATTGTCAAACGAGTGTTGGATAAGGGAGCTTATGAGTTGGTTGATTATGATGGAGTCCCTTTGAGTGAACCCAGAAATGGGATTTACTTGAAGAAGTACTATGCTTAAGTCATTTTTTGCATGAGTGCTTGTATTTTAGCGTATAATACTCTTGTGTTATTTTTCGTTGTTTGGTTTCGACCTTTAGTTGCTTACCTTGCATTGTGATTGGTTTCCAGATGTTGATGTCTTCTCTACCCTACATTGGCTTCACCGATGGTGCTAGTTGCAGTACTCAAAACTTAGCATCTGTTGCTTGGGAAAACTGTGCACCTACGGATGAATTGATTAGTCTACATGGTGTTTGCCTTGGTCGTGCAACTAACAATATTGTGGAATATAGTTTTTTCATCGAATTATTGAACAACGTTGTTTCACTTGGAATCTTTCATCTTGTTGTATGACTGGATTCATAGTTAGTGGTCCTACAGTTGAGTAATATGTATTCTATCTGAATTCCTATGTTTTTAAGGGTATATTTATGAATTCGCCTCTTGGAATGTCATTTTGATTACATTGAATATCAACACATTCCTAGATGTCTAAATACATTAGCAGATGCATTGGCTAATTATGTGTTATACAGACATTTGAAACATTTATAAAATCCAATCACACTTTGTATATACAACAAGTAAGTCGGTAGAAGCCTCGTATATATATAACGATAAAAAAATTTACAAAAAGTGTTTTTGTCCGAAGACCAAAATATCAAAAATGTGAAGCACATGGCTTCATATACAATAGAGCATCAAGGATGTTGCTCGCTATAACATGTGACTTCCTATGCTACTCTACGAAGCAGTAGACCGATGGAAGTAGACACGTCCACTGTGTGGTGTTGGTAATGGCTCGGGACATCATCAATAGAGGCATCTGGTATGTTCATCGTGAGCCCATCTAGGTTTTGTTCTATGGTTTCGTAGTCAGCAGCATCTACTCCTACTACATCACCTCTCTCCCCTCGCCTCTGGATAGGGGATGAAACTAGAGGTCAGTAAGGTCCCACATCTACATCATCAAAGAGAGTTTGATTAGTCATTGGATAAACAACATAAAAAACATTGTATATCATTAAAAATCACAAAAACATCATATAAACAAAATTTCCTTCTTACCTATGTCCCCCCATTGAGAACCTTCAGGAAGAGCTAAGTTCGGATCTCCTTGGAATTCCAGCCCAGCATATGCATAGTCATCGACAATGAGCATCTGAGTTCTCAACTAGTCGAAGAAGACATCATTATATCTATCGATAGGACCGGCTACATGTCGTTCCATGAGGTTGACCCACCTCTTCATTCTCGGATCTTGTGGGGCAGGTATACCCCACTCTACCTGTAAGCGCAAAATTGGGACCCTCTCTAGGAAGAAGGATACCAAAATAGAAATGTATCCAAACTGTTTCAGATCACCACTTCTGCACTTGGTCAGTTGTTTTTTCAAACTCTTGAGAACCCCTTCACACCAGTTGAAAACTCGAGGCTCCATACACTCCAGTGCATACTGAAAATAGCTCTGAAGAGCCATATGGGGAGTTGCACTCCCTGCCATGCATGTGATGGTATAGAGGATGGTTCATAGAGGCAAGTCTCGGACATCTCTTGTAGCAACTTTACCAATATGCTTCTGAGTACCTAGAACACAATGTGCATTGATATAGTGGTTCGTAGGCTCTTTGCCTCCCCTGCTACATGTAAGTGTTACTCGGGACCCACAGCGAGATAGCTTGGTTAAGAAGTATATATCCTCGATATCTATCGTAATAATGTGATCTCCCACATGAAACGCCTGCTCGTTCACATCCCACATGTGAACTAGGTAATCGAGTAATCTCAGCTGGTCCCTCATACCCTGGATTTTGAAGAATTTTAACAATCCACACTGTCGGAGGGCCATTATCGTTCCTGGGTCATTCCTAGAAAAGTAGTATTCCTCCTCGTTCTCTCTCTCATGCCATTCCAACATTTTTACCCTGGAACATTAAAGAGAGATTAGCATATTTATCTTCTTCCCTTGAGAATTTTTATTGGAAAATACATCTTAAAAAACTTTTTGAAATGTGCACGTCACAGACCTGGGAATATGTACAGTACAGAGTCATCACAAGCTAGCTATAGGGCTGCTTGCGATGATCTTATATCTCCGCAGGGCCCGATACAGAGCACCTGCGATGACCTCCGCGCATAGGTACCCTCAAAACCTTAACTCAAAAGTTTATTTTTAACCAATGAAAAACAAATTTTGATCCATGGAAAGTTGAAAGAGATGAAAATTACATGTTTTGTGGAGACCGTTCGTTGAATGATCATTCGTGCCCTCTGCAATCCGCAGTGGAAAATTGAGGTAAATAGGGGGTTTTAGAGCAAAGTTTGGGTGAAATGACAAATGGAATAGTGAAATGAAGTTTTTACCCATTTTTATTGACTTTTTCACTTTTTTCATTTATATTTTATATTGTTTTATATATTTTACCTAAATCCTAAAGTCCTAACGGCTTTGCAAGTGTTGATGTTTTACAAATAAAAAGTCTAGAAGTGAAACGTTGAACAAGGATACGCGTTTTGGTTTGTTTTTATACATTTGTCGCATGTACAGATCCTTTTAGGGTATTTCAGGAAAAACTCGAAGCTTAGTTTTTGTTCTTTCTTGTGCTCGTAAATCAATGAGAATGTAACCGAGTATACTTTTATCTCTTTTTCAGACTCATAATGGTAACACAAAAAATGAAACCTATGGAGTATCCTTTAATCCCTTTTCACACTCCGTAAAAAATGAAAATATTGTTGAGCGACCTTGTTCTTTACACGCTCATCAAAGTATTTAAAGAAAACATTTGATGAGCAGTATGTTATCACTTTTTCGGTCTCATCAAATTAATTTACGAAAAAGTTACTTATGGAGTTCTCTTTAAGTGTTTTTTAGAATCTCTAAACATGAAAAACCCCTGAGTTTTCTCTCTTTGGGCTCGTTAAACAAACATCGAAAGACCCATATGGGATTGAACCACTCCTTCTTAGGGTTCATTAAATATACTCTGAGGGACTCATCTGAAGGATGAGTTTACATCAACAAGCATATGTTATCCTCCTCAAGATTTCGTAAAAATAAAGAGGTACTCGCCAAAAATGGGGTGGGGAATTGGGAAAGAAATGTGTCTCTGTATCTGTGTTGGTGGCAGTAATAGTCTCTCTTAAACATGACACCCCCCTTCATCATCGTATCCAGGTTGGGAAATCCATTTGTCTCTCGTTTGAATATCCACATGTCCATATGTTGGGTCCTCCTTGAGTCAATGTTGCCAAGACCATTGTTGTGTCATTCATATGTTCAAGATAAGTCCAGCCTTAATAAGCCTCCTATTGAGTCAGCCATCTGCAACTATAAATTTTCTACCATATCGGCCTTCCCTGTGTCAGTTTCAAATCACTTCACACTCTGATCTACCTCAAATATGTTACTTATTTCGTGTCATTGATGGGGGATACATCAAGGCCCTCCTGTGATGAATATTTTCCTGTCAACTTCAACTCCTTATCCAGGAACAAGACTTAGAAATCATTTAGTACCTTATATCATGCATGCCTCAATGGCAAACCTCTTCGCTTCCAACAGTGGATTCATATCATTGACCCCTGATCGGGATATTTCATCGAGTGTTTGACTTCAACTCATTTATTCACATTCGTTGAATCATACTAGGGTACCTTGGGAATCATTGACATCAATGGTGATTCCCCTCGCACTTGTTAACGATTTTCATTAATGACCGGTAATCAAGTGGTTTCTACCATGTTCGACTTCAGCACCTATAATCACATGGTTAGATTTGTACTTAGGGATGACGGAAATGAAGACCCTGGATCACATCATTCTAATCCAGGTTGAGACGGAGTATTCATGATTTGTATTGACACATAGATCCACTTTGTATGTCTCGTGGCTATGTCTAAATTTGAATTCTTTAGAGCATAGATCCACGGTGTATTTTGGGTGCTATGTCGAGTCATAATGACATGGATCCATAGTGTATATTTAGTAGCCATGACTCACTTGACATTTTGTAATCTAAGTATGGGAATGCCTACCTCAGACAATGGTATATTATTATGTTGATGCTTGACTATTTGCAGGTTCCCAATCGGTGTGCTCCTTATTTCCGACACACGCATTCTACAAAGTATTTTAGCTGTCACAAATTTCAGCCTCATACTTTGGGGGGCATTTTGTTACACATTATTTTGGTCACCCTAGTGATCTATTGAAAAACATGTGTTCATGTTCCCAAAAAGAATCTTTCTCCATGAGGAAGGTGGTTAGCTTTCTCTTCTCAAAAACCCTATTAAGGAAGGCCATCGCAAGTTGCACTATAAACAACGTGTGATGATTCCTGATCGTCGCCTTCTTCTTTAAAGATGGGTTGTGACGTCTCTACAGGATGCTCTACAGCTAGGGTGCAATGATGTCAAAATACTAAGGAAAGGTCAAGTTTCACGAAATTTCTAGAAGATGAGGTGGCGCCATAATGGTTTGGATCTTACTCACTTATCTGATTTGGTGGGATCATCCTAATCTCTTCAACCATCTCTCTTTCCCCTATATAAAGAGGGATATCTCATGGAAAAGGTTAAGCAAAGTTAAGAAAACAAAGCAGGGCTAAGATTGTATGGAGAATTTTGCATTAGATTATGCTTGAGAGCTTCATTTCAGTTCATCAAGTTATTGTGGATATTCTTCATTCAATATTGGAGAAAGTGTGTGTGTTGGAGAAAAGGGTCATCGAAAGGGGACCTTGTGACATCAAGGCCTTGGTTGTAATCTCCAGTTTCACTTTAATATAATACAGTGATATGTTTCTTTCCCATAAAACTTGTCTTGTTTTATTGTATGATTCCTTGATCACATGCATAAGTTCTTGTTGAGTATATTGGATTGATTTCACTTTGGTTGGCTTGTGTTCCCTTTCATATTTAATATCACAAGAGCACCGGAGTGGATATAAGATGACAATGGAAAGAGGAAACGACATTTAAATGGTATGTTGCCTATCTCTTGTTAACTAGTAAACTTAATAGTTAGATCTTAGGGAAAGCATCATATTATGTTCTGGTTTTTTCTAGATCTAGGTGTATCTAGGGAGATATGTTTATGTCCACATTTACTGATTAATCTCATAACACCTGGTCATACCACCCTAAATAGAAAGAGACATCTTGTTGAGGTGACAGTGATAGGATAGTCTCATGTTACATCAATTTGCTCTCTTTTAACCTTTTCTACTATCAAAATACAAATTACGCGATAAAAGTACCTATTGGACTATGATCCACCTTGGACCTGGAAAATTTATCATCTTCACTTTCATTCTTGAAGGCCAACTAGAAAGAAACTCATTTTCTCCCTGGTTACTACCTTGTTAACATGTCTGCAGGATTCTCGCTAGTATGTATCTTTTCCAACTTCAATTGTCCATCTTCAAAATGGATTGTATGAAATGGTACCTGAGTTGTATATTCTTAGTCTTGGAATGGAAGGTTGAGTTATTTTCAAAATGAATGGCACTCTAGTTTTCACAATACAACATGTTATTCTCCTTCTTATTTCCTAATTCCTCCATAAACCTCTGTAACCAAATCATCTCTTTACTAGCCTCTGTAGCAACAACATGCTCTGCTTCCATTGTTGAAAGTGAAACAACCTTTTGTAGTTTCAAAATCCAACTTATTGGTGTTCCACCTACAGTAAAAACATACCATGTGGTGTTTCTCCTACTATCTTTATCACCTTCCATATCTAAATCAACATATCCCTATAGAACAATGTTTGAACCTCCAAAACAAAATGCATGAGTAGTAGTACCTCTCAAATACCTGAGAATCCATTTTATTGTCCCCCAATGTTCTTTAACTGGATTGTTCATATACCTGCTCATAAGTCCCACTAAATGTGAAATATATGGTCTTGTTCACACCATAGCATGCATCAAGCTACCAACTACCGATGAATAAGGGACCCTGGACCTGTATTATGTCTACTCGTGTGTCTTGGGACACATTTCCTTGGTTAATTTAAAATGGTTGTCCAAAGGTGTTCTAATTGGTTTTGCATTCTTCATTTTAAACCTCTCCAACACCTTCTCTATGTACACACCCTGAGACAATATCAATGTGGTTTTTCATGTCTCTTGTTATTCTCATACCAAGGATTTTCTTTTTAGCACCCAAATCCTTCATTTCAAGTGAATTAACTAATTTATTTTTGAGCACATTTATATCATGCATGGTAGACCCTGCAACAAGCATGTCATCTACATACAATATCAAGATAATATAGCTTCCATTTTCTAGCCTCTTAAAATAAACACAGTGATCAGAATGACATCTACTATAACCTTGTTCTGTCATAAACCTATCAAACTTCAAATACCACTATCTTGGAACTTTCTTTAGGCCATACAATCTCTTCTTCAACTTGCATACCAAATGTTCTTTCCCTTTGGCCTCATACCCCTGTGGTTGTTGCATATAAAACTCTTCCTCCAAATCCCCATGGAGAAAATTTGTTTTTACATATAATTGTTCAAGAAGCAAATTTTATACTACCACAAGACTTAAAATAGTCCTAATTGAAGTCATTTTAACAACAGGAGAAAATATTTCATCGAAATCTATACCTTTCTTTTGTGCAAACCCATTTACAACAAGTCTATCCTTGTACCGCTTTTTGCATCCATCTTCTTCCTTAAACCTGTAAACCCATTTATTATGAAATGTTCTTTTTCCTACATGAAACTGAACCAAGTCCCAAGTCTGTTTATTTACCAAGGAATCCATTTCATCTTTCATTCCTTTCTCCCACTTCTTTTAAGTGTCTACCTTCATTGCCTCTTCATAAATTTATGGTTCACCAGAGTCAGCCAACAATAAATAATACAATGAAGGATAAAATCGTTCAGGGGGTCTACTTAACCTAGTAGATCTTATAACAACACTTGAAGGAGTTTGAGGTGCTTTTTTTCTCCTGTTGTTATACATTTTGATTTTTCGGTATCTTTGGAATTTCATTTTCTTTGATTTCCTCAAGAACTGATTATGTGTTTTCCTTTTCTTGTTTCTTTCCCTGCAAGTGATTTTTGGCCCTTGGTTATGGAAGTATGCTAAGATCGAGGAAGAAAAAGGAGAATATGAACTTCGCGGAAGACACAGTGACTGTTATTGGGTTGAAGTGAGAAAAAGAGCAAAAAATATGGAGCGAAGTAATTCGTTGGATGAGGAGATCAAGGATGACAGATCAACAAGAAAGAAGGATTGTGAACAACTCAGAAAGAGGAGAAATCCACCATTGGATGCCTTAAAGCACTGCACGAGAAGGAAGAAAGACAGGCTGGTGAAGCCCTAAAAAAATAGGTCAAGTTGACCTAGGGTTTTGGTATATAGGGTTTTGGACACGTAGGTCTCGACCTAAGAATGTCGGTGAGCTATTGTAATGTATAAATAAAGGTCAAGAGGACTTGGGTTGGGTTGTTTTTGTTGGTGGTGTTATGATTATTGTTGGTGTCTTTGTCTTTTTGTGATCGAGTGAGTAGTAGTGTGTGAGAAAGAAGTGTTGAGTACAAAAGCCTTTTGGTATTCTAATATCTTTAGTTGGGTGTGAAGATCAACCCTGCAGCTGGGTGTGCAGGGAGGGGAGAGAAAGAGAGGAGAAGAAGGAAGATCTGCTAGCTAAGAGAGAAGATAAGAACTGTATGCTTTACCTTAATATATTATAGCATAGTTTTGTGGATGTAGCCCTAGAGAGAGGGTGAACCACGTATATTTTGTGTTGTGTGTGATTGGTATTCTGTCTCTGTCATTGCACTACTTTGTTAGATCTGATAAGTAGATGTGCAGAATATATCTAAGTTGATAAGTGATATATGAACGTTGTGTTGTTCGTGTATTAGATCCACTTGATATTCCCTTTCGTTGTAGACATCTATGTCCTGCAACCCCCTCATAACTGCTTCGAGTGAGACTGCATCTGCTTTGTAGGTGTTGCTGAAAGGGCCAGTAATTAGGGCTTGTTGGTGTGCTCTTGTAGATAAACCTTGGGTCTGCCCCTATGCCAACAAATGGTTCCATTATCGAGACAGGAATATTCTTGAGGGAATGTCAAGGTGGTTCCCATCAAAGACAGAGACTCAAAATTGGATAGAGGATCAAGAAAAGGACTTCGTTGAAGCCCAGAACAAGAACCCTAATATTAGTACAAAGGATTGGTTGGAGAAATATATATTCACTAATATACATGAAATTTTCTTTGGGGGAATCCATCAAGAGTTGTATGAGTGGCTAGCTACATTAGCAGATACCCATTTTGAGATCTGATCTAGACCTCCTGTAGTGTGGACATTGGAGTTGATCAAGAAGGTCAAGAGAGTTGATAACACTGTATCATGAACAATAGATCACTGGTTTGACAGCACCATTGGAGGGTACATCACAGAGTTTGTTGTTGATAGAGTAGAATCATACAGCGAAGCCGAGAGATACTTCTTCAAGGGACCCAGAGGAAAATTTTTACAATTCCTGAAGTTGAGACTCAAGATGTTATTTCATGAGAATAACATCTTGAAGATACAGTAGATTGGTCGAATCTAGAAAGGATAATGTTCAAGAATTTAGACAGTGATAGCGACACAGAAGCTGGACATATGCACAGTGGGAGAGTGTTCCGAGAAGTTCACCTTGCAAACATGTTTAAGCAGAACTATGGGTAGGAGAGTTTCTATAGTGGAGAAGAGGTAGAACTGACAGACGAAGAACATTCAGAACCCGCCAGGGCAAAGGAAGGAAAAGTTGAAGAGCTTCGCCGAGGAGAACCTGAAACCTCAAAAACTGCATAGACCATCGAAGTAAGTACTGCTATCCCTTTTGTTGATTCAGTAGTATTAAGCAACCAAATTAATCCCAATCACTAGAGCATCCAGAGCATTGTCAATAGTAGTCCACCATATATTCAGTCAAGAACCCTAGGAACATCTATGGCAGATGAGATGACGCTAACTATCTTTAGGGGATATGGATCTGAAGATCATGATCATCACTGGTTCCTATGTGAAGTCGTATGGAATATTAAAAATGTCACTAACGAAGCTGTCAAAAGAACCCATTTTAGTACCACTCTAAGGGATCGCGCACTGAGTTGGTACATGAAGCTTGTCCAAGGACTTGCACAGCCTAAGCCACTGAATCATATTAAGAATGTGTTGATTGCTGAGTTCAAGAAACCCAAGTCAGAGTCACAATGTATCATAGAGATGAAGGAGATCAAGCAGAAGGTGGTTGAACCTATTTGGGGATTCGATCAGAGATTCAAAACCTTAACAGGTCGATTGAATTTTCATATCCCAGACAAACAGAACAAGGAATAGTTCATTGATGCCCTCTTACCACACATCATAATTCCTTTGATGCAACAAAAGATTGCTTCGCAGGCTGAGGCACTGGAGATCGCCATTAAGTTGGAATCAACCCCTATGGGAGAATCCATCTCAGGTATGAGTCAGATCTTGAGTCAGTTGACTAGTTTGTCTCTATAGGTCGAAGATATGAAGAAAGACAAGGGAAAAGATAAAAGAGAATACATATGGTGTGTCAGATGTAGATTAGAAGACCATGACAAGGAACATTGTCCCCTATTCAATGAATACTTGGCTTCTGGAGCTTCGAGCCCTTTGAAGCAAGTCACCTTACCTTGGTGCGAGCTATGCAGAAACAGACATCACCTTGGTGAGTGATACTACATGCAAAAGTGTGTTCAGACACCTACAAATTTGTACTGTACATTTTGTAAGTCCATAGGACATGATGATAGGTATTATACGGCTTACGATCTCATGCATGAAAGGTCGAGAGACATATATAAGATTCAAGGTGAAGTACCATAAGAAGGAAACACTACGCAGTATAACTCCCCTGGGAGAGGAAACTTCAATCCTCGCGGTGGATTCAGAGGAAGAGGACAAGGAGGAGGAATGGGTCAAGATCGTGGATAGATCATCTGTTATAACTGCACACAACCAGGACACCTTGTAAGGGATTGTCAAAACCCTTGTACCACTTGCAGCTACTGCAGCTCGTTTCACCATGTTATAGAAGATTTTCCTGTGCTTCTAGCTAATCTTCAGGAAAGATGAGGACCTCACCAGAACCCGCAAGTACAACTAATATACGTTGAACCTCACGGAGAAGACCCTAGAGTGGTTGTTATAACCATAGGAGACGTTGCTACAGGAGAAGACAGACTGACACTAGGAAAGATTATAGAAGACTCGAGAATCAAGAAAGCTATAGAGAAGACACAAATGTTTGATGCAAAGAAATAAATACAAATATTTGAGGAAGCCAGAAAAGAGTTCAAAGGAGACCAAGGATCTTCATCAAAGACAAGACCAGAAGTGAGAGAATATGGAATGCCTCTGGAATTTGATCAGTCTGCTTCACCAAATGAAGGAAAAGAGGTAAGCAAACTAATGGAATTTTTATATACTTGTATTAAGTTGATTCAGGATGAAAGCGTTGTACGAGAGTTACAAAATTTAATCAGACAATATGAGCTAGGAAAGATAGACCCCTTATTGAATAGGGAAGTACACCAAATCGGTAAGAAGAAAAGGGAAAATAAGGAATTACATTTGAATGCTCAAATAAGAGAGTATGAGATAGATTATGTAGTCCTCGACTTAGGGTCGGAGGTCAATGTCATGACGAAGCAAACCTGGGCACTGATGGGAAAACCGAAGTTGATATATTCCCCTATCAGGCTTAGGATGGTTAATCAGCAAGTTGTAATCCCTTTTGGTAGATTAGAACATGTCCCTGTGGACATCAATGGAGTAAGAACGTTTGCAGATTTTGAGGTAATTGAAATAGTTGATGATTGTTGTCCTTACCCTGCGTTGTTAGGAATTGATTGGGCTTTCAATAATTCCATTGTGGTTGATTTAAAGAAAAGACGTATGAATTTTGAAAGAGATGGCCTTAGGGCCATTGCACCTTTAGATCCAGATGAAGGTCAATGATAAACAGAACCTATCAGAGAAGAAGACCATGCATATGCACTAGAAAATATATACAAGCTAACAGCCAGACAATAGGATTACATTAATCCTATAGTCGATGGGAACTTAAGTTGGTGAAGTGATAGCGCATGTTCATCAGACTCAGAAGAATCACTGGAGAACTGGAAGAATAATATGTATGAAGTATCTACAATAATATGTGCTAGATTAACTAGAGAAGTTCGTTGGATTGGCGCAACAGTAAGCAACTTACCCACCTTTGATGGTTTGAATATTTTAGAAACCTTCTTGTCAAACTTTGAAGAAAGTGTACCAATACAACAAAGATTATTGGCAATGGATGATGCCCTGAAATCCACACCCGCAAGATGGTGGGGGGCACATAAACACAGCATTACAGAATGGGTACAATGTCGTACCCTAATGACAGCACGGTTTTAAGCACAAGTAGAACGATGTGAAGTTCGCTATACAGGTCAAATTTGTCCAAAGGACCATGTGCGGAGTTGTAAGGAAGCCTAGAGAAACATTCCTTAAAAAAATGGGTGCACAAATTCATTAACACGTTGGACACGACGCCTATCAATTGGTACCTCCAAGCAGAGTTATGCCTCATCACTACAGATTGGGAAGGTATGACTCAGAATTTTGTAACTACCTTCTTATTTGAAATTCAATTTCCTTCAGTATATCGAGCACTACAGATTGTCAGACAGAAATCATTTGAGGAGGCCTCTAGCCTCCCTTTAGAGAAGATGAGGATGAATGGATTGTGCCTCTCTAGAAACTGCAAGGTTGTTATAACATCAACACTGCTGAAGACGATGATCCTAGGAAGGTCAACATCGCAGAAATAGAAGGCCAAAGAGACGTAGAAGGATCAGGAGTTGAGCTACCATTTATTGGACAACCGATCAAGATTAGGAAGGTCAAAATTGGAACAGAGCAGACACCAAAGTTTGCAAATGTTGGAGATTACTGGGATGTTTCCACCATTGACAAAATTACAAAGTTACTGCATGAATATCAGGACTTGTTTCCAACCAAGTTCACTGATATGAAGGGCATTAAAGGGCCTATGGGAAATATGAGGATCCCTTTGAAGCCAGATGCTAGACCAGACAAACAGAGACCCTACATATTGAACCCTAAATATAAGGAGAAAGTGAAGATTGAGCTCGACAAAATGCTGGAAGCAGGAATCATAGAACCTGTCGAAGAGTCTGAGTGGATTAGCCCTATGGTGGTATAAGACAAGAAGACATGAGATATTAGGATCTGTGTAGATCTCAGAAAGATGAATGATGCATGTTTACATGATCGCTTCCTTACACCATTCACTGACGAAGTGTTAGATAATGTGGGAGGCCAAGAATTATATTCTTTTATAGATGGATTTTCAGGATACCATCAGATCAAGATTGCCAAGGAAGATCACCACAAGACTGCATTTGCAACAGAATGGGGGTCTTATCAGTATATAGTGATGCCATTTGGATTAAAGAATTCCCCAACCATATTTTCTAGGGTGGTGGTTGAAGCATTCAAGGAGTTTTTTCATAAATTTCTAGAAGCATACTTTGATGATTGGACTGTTTTTAGTTTATTAAAGAATCATATTGAATGTCTAAGGCTAATGTTGGATAAATGTAGACAATGTCAAATTTCTTTGAATATGAAGAAGTGCATCTTCTTCTCACCATTTGGAGTTATGTTAGGACATATTGTATGTAAGAAAGGATTGTTGGTAGATCCATCCAAGATTTCCATTATAGTTGATCTACCCCCTCCTACGTCAATCAAATAGTTGTGCACTGCATTGGGACACACAGGATACTACAGGAAGTTCATTAAGGGATATGCTCAGATTACAGTGCCCATGGAGAAGTTGTTGAAGAAGGATTGTCAGTTTAGTTGGATAGAAGAATGCCAGCAGAGCTTCGATATGTTGAAACAGAAAATGGTTACTGCACCCATTCTGGTGTTTCCAGATTGGAGTAAGGAGTTTCATGTTCATGTCAATGCATCTTATGTTTCCTTAGGAGCAGTGTTAGCACAACCTGGTGAAGGAGAGATTGATTATCCATTATATTTTGCTAGCAGGAAGCTATCAACTACTGAGATCAACTACACCACCACTGAGTGAGAAAGGTTAGCCATGGTGTATGCGTTGTAGAAATTCCTCCACTACTTGTTGGGAGGGCCCTTTAAAATGTTTATTGATCACTCTGCACTGAAATACCTAGTCAACAAACCAGTGTTGGGGGGAAGGATATGCAGATGGCTTCTGCTATTTCAGGAGTATGATTTTGAGATCATCGTAAATCCAGGAGAATGAACAACGGTCCTGACCACTTGTCAAGGTTGGAACATGGTGAAGAGCTGACCAGTTTGGAGGATGCACTACCAAATGCACAGTTACTGACCATTAGAAAGATCGATGACCACTTCACAGAGATAGTTCAGTTCCTATCAACAGGAATGGCACCTAGTGAGTACACAATTCCTCAGAAGAAATAGCTAGTAGTGTGCGTTGAAGACTTCTCACTTATAGATGGACATATATACAAGATGGGACCTGATGAGATATTAAGAAGATGTGTTATGGAGGAAGAATGACCACTGATCCTCACAGAAGCTCATGAAGGCATCGCGGGAGGACATTACGCAGGGAAAGAAACTGTACAGAAGGTTCTTAGAGCTGGCCTTTGGTTGCCTACCTTACACAGAGATGCTAAAGATTATTCTAGAGCCTGCGATGTATGCCAAAGAGTTGGGAAACCATAGAGAAGAGATGAAATGCCATTGGTACCACAAATGACCCTACAAGCAATTGAGAAATGGGCCATTGAATTCGTTGGACCTATAAACCCACTAAGAAAGCGTATAGGAGAAAGGTACATAATTACAGCAATAAAGTACTTCACCAGATGGGCCGAAGAAAGAGAAGTTAAGGACTGTAGCACAACTACAGTTGTGCACTTCATATTTGATGCGATGATAACCAGGTTTGGATGCCCAAAGATCCTTATGAGTGATCAAGGAACACATTTCATCAATAAGACAGTTGAATCCTTGACAGAATAATTTGTAGTCCACCATCAGAAAAGCACACCATACCATCCACAAGAAAATGGGATAGTTGAAGCATTCAACAAGATCTTGGAGACAGCGTTGATGAAGATTTGTAGTGTGAACAGGGATAATTGGGAGCTAAGAGTACCAGCAGTATTATGGGCCTATAGAACCACTTGCAAGAAGCTGACAATGCAGACACCTTTTGAGTTGGTATACGGTCTTGAAGTTGTTGTTCCAATGGAATATTTGGTACCAATCCTGAGAATTGTTGCCTTTACAGATATGGATGACCCTGGAATTGTTCAAGAGAGGCTTGCACAGTTGGTTTAATTGGAGGAAGACATATTTGTTGTAGGATTCCATCAACAAGTACAGAAGGAAAGAGAGAAGGCCTACCATGACAGGCACATCAAAAAGAAGGCATTTAAACAAGGTGATCTAGTCCTAATATATGACAGTAAGTTCATCAAACATCCTGGGAAGTTTAGAACACATTGGCTAGGGCCATATCAGATTTCTTATGTTACAGAGGGAGGATCTGCGCAATTGAAGACTTTGAATGGGGAGTGGAAGGAAGGATTAGTGAATGGGAGCCGATTGAAATTGTACTATGACAACCAGATGCCCCGCAGTTCCCAGTAAACACAAGAAGAAACGGGTCTAGGTAGCAGGTGCAGTTGAAACTGGGTACTAGACACAGAAAAGATGGTCTGCACAAGGAGGAAAAGGAGGCATAGAGCAAAAAGCATAGGCTGCACTATGCATTCTGAAATCGAAGTAAAACCGGAAACTGAGATCTAAAGTGCCTCGGGATGAGTCACAAGTGACTATTGGGGGGTTGTTGGCCCTTGGTTATGGAAGTACATGAAGATCAAGAAAGAAAAAGGAGAATACAAACTTCACAGAAGACACAGTGATTGTTATTGGGTTGAAGTGATCAAAAGAGAAGAAAATATGGAGAGAAGTAATTTGTTGGATGAGAAGATCGAGGATGAAATATCAGCAAGAAAGAAGGATTGTGGACAACTCAGAAAGAGGAGAAAGCCACCATTGGACGCCTTAAAGCATCATGCAAGAAGGAAGGAAAGACAGGCTGGCGAAGCCCTGAAAATACAGGTCAAGTTGACCTAAGGTTTTAGACACCTAGGGTTTTGGTATCTAGGGTTTTGGACACCTAGGTCTCAACCTAAGGATGTCAGTGAGCTATTGTAATGTATAAATAAAGGTCAAGAGGTCCAAGGTTGGGTTTTTGTTGTTGGTGGTGTTATGATTATTGTTGGTGTCTTTGTCGTTGTGTGATCGAGTGAGTAGTAGTGTGTGAGAAAGAAGTGTAGAGTATGAGACCCTTCTGGTATTCTAATATCTTCAACTGGGTGTGAAGATAAACCCTGCAGCTAGGTGCAGAGGGAGGGGAGAGAAAGAGAGGAGAAGAAGGAAGATCTGCTAGCTAAGAGCGCAGACAAGAACTGTATGCTTTACCTTAATATATTATAGCACAGTTATGTGGACGTAGCCCTAGAGAGAGGGTGAACCATGTATATTTTGTGTTGTGTGTGATTGGTATTATGTCTCTTTCATTGATATACTGTGATTTCACTACTTCGTTAGATATGATAAGTAGATGTGCAGAATAGATCTAAGTTGATAAGTGATATATGAACGTTGTGTTGTTCTTGTGTTAGATCCACTTGATATTCCCTTTGGTTGTCGACGTCTCTATCCTGCAACCCCCTCATAACTGCTTCGAGTGAGACTGCATCTGCTTTGCAGGTGTTGCCAAAAGGTCCAGTAGTTAGGGCTTCGTGGTGCGCTCTTGGAGTTGAACCCTGGGTCTGCCCCTGTGCCAACAATGATCTATGTAAATGACCTTTTCATTGAATGCCTCGTCTCTACTCCTAATGTTTTTATGATTTTCATAATCCCATAAGCGATAACCAAAATCATTGACATTGTATCCAATAAAGGTAGACTTCTTGGATTTTGCCTCAAGCTTTGTGTTATTTTTTTTATCAATATGGACAAATGCTTCACAACCGAAAGTCTTAAGAAATGACTAGTTTACATTTTTACATGTCCATGCCTCTTCTGGAATGTCACCATACAAGGAGCTTGAAAGCCCTCTATTTATTAAGTAAATAGCAGTATCTACAGCATCTTCCCAGAACTATAAGGGCAACCCAGCATGCAATCTCATACTCCTTTCACATTCCATGATTGTCTTGTCCATCCTTTCTGACACACCATTTTCTTGTGGTGTTCCTGGAACTATCTTTTCTCTACAAATCCCATGGTATGAACAATAATCATCAAACTCCTTATTGTAGTATTCACCTACATTGTCTGATTTGAGCCACTTCAACTTTTTTCCTGTCTCATTCTCATCCAAATCTTTCCATTCCTTAAAAGTGTCAAAAACATCATATTTTTTTCGAATGCAATAAACCCTTGTTTTTTTAGTTGCATCATCAATAAAAGTAACATAATAATGAGAGCCACCAAGAGATGATACATGAGTTGCTCCACATACATTTATATGCACGAGCTCCAACTTTTCACTCTTATTTTCCTTTCCAACCCTAAGAAATATGACTCTCTTTTGTTTTCCATAAACATAATGTTCACAAAAATCCAAATCAACTTGTTTAAGATCTGGAAACAAATTTATTTTGTGAAGTATCTGGATCCCCTTCTCAATCATGTGTCCAAGCCTATGATGCAACAATGTTGTATCCACCTGTAGAAGCTAAATATATTGAAGAGTCGACATTAACAGTACATAAATACAATGTACCTACCTTCTCTCCTTTTTCCATTACCAATTATCCTTTAGTGACCTTCCACGCCTTATCTATAAATGTAGATATACAACCTTCACTTTCCAATTTTCCTTTTGAAATTAGATTTCTTCTCAGATATGGTATATGTCTCACTTCTTTCAATAACCATTGGTTTCCATTCTTTTGTTTTAATTGTACCTTACCCATTCCAACAATTTGACATGGTTCATCAACACCCAAATAAACCTGTCCAAAATCACCTTGAACATAATCTTGGAAATGTTTCCTATTGTAAGTTTTAAACCTATGAAGTAAAGCAATGCATATAGATTCTTAAGCAAAACAGAAATTAATCAATGGCTCATACACATAGTACACAGAGATTTATACCGAAAACCCTCAACCGAGGAAAACCTTTCAACTCTTCATTATATTAATTTCACCATTTACCATACAATATATACAATGTTTTTAGGTATTATGTAGATACCAAAACCCTAATCCCTTAATCCAAGATTAATTTAGAAAATCGCTAAAAATAGAAAAATCCAATATCGTCATACGCAGTTGTTGAATCTGACGTGCCCACACACACACATGCAAAGAATATAACATATACCCAACACCTATGGGGTGTGGCATGAAATGAAGCCCCTGAATCTACTACCCAATATTTATTAATATTATCTAAAGAAAGAATCAAAGAATCTTGTAACACATCACCTATCACATTTTCTTCCTGATTTTTCTCTTGTTGTCCATCTCTTTGTTTCTTTGGAGATCTACAGTTTCTCTTCGAATGTCCTTTCTTCCGAAAATTCCAGCACTCTATCTTTCCTAGTCTAGATTTGGACTTTCCATTCCTATAATTCTCGTGGTTCCCGGAGCTCTTTCCTCTATCCTTTTATCTTCCCTTGTTCTCCATGATCAATACATTACCTGATGTCTCACCTGTTCTTTTCCATCACATTTTCTCGCTAAGGATAACACCAACAACATCATCAAATTTCAGAGTGTTTGAACCAGAGACAAAGTTACTTACAGCCATTACCAAGTCGTTCTAGATTTATGACAATGAGCACAAGACTAGAAGAGCCCTAACCTCATCATCAAAGTCCACGTTTATAGAACTTAGTTAATTAGTAACTATATTAAATTCATTTAAAATGTTGGCAACATACCCACCTTATGACATCTTCATATTAAATAATCGCTTCATTAGAAATACCTTATTGGAGGATGAGGGTTTTTCATACAATTTATCCAATTATTTCATCAAATCCTTCGTTGTCATTTCTTTCGAAATATTGAAAGCCACCGCCATTTCCAGTCACAATCGTATCATTCCTAGTGCTTTTCTATCAAGAATATCCCATTCTTCATCCTTCATACTCATCGATTTCTTTGCTTTTCCACCCAATGGTAGGAAAAGATCCTTCTGATATAGATAGTCTTCCATTTGCATCTTCCATAACTAGTATTTTTTTCCATTAAATTTCTCGACCTTAAACTTTCCATATTTCGTCATTACTCCCACTCGAACCAGGAACCTTCATTTCCTGCAATTTACATTTCACTCTGATACTAGTTGTTAGAAAAACATGATCGCAAAGAAATAAAATAAAATAAATGCGGAAATAAAACACAGAATGTAACATCCCCAGCCACTAACAGGTCGGGCAATGCCACTACTTAGATGCTTTACTAAGCTCTGATACCAATTTGTAACGTCCTCAACCATCCATGCTGGGCCACACTATGGGAGAGAACTCTTACGTTCTCCATGCGGAACATATTGTAACATACCCAGCATCTAACTGAGCTATGCCACATAAGTTTTTTTTTTTTTTTGAACTGCATGCAATTAAAATACATATGCAGACAGAACTCTTGTGGAAGAATATATATATATAAACGTAGATAGACAAATATGTTATGTAAATTCACGGATTCATACTTTAAATGACAGTAAACATATACATGCAACATATACAGGAAATACCTATAAATTTACTGACAATTATGAACACACATAGATAAACCCATAAATATAAGCATGTAACTAACAATGCAGCATGTAAATTTATCACCCAGATTGACACTTATCTTGGTAATAATGTCACCAACTACGTGCAGACCTTCCACGAACCTCCCAACCTTAGACCACATTGTTCATCACTCTCAACAGTGAGTCACCCCCGAGCTGGGACTAAACTCCACCCGGGTAAAGGGATTCCTAACCATGCTAAAGGCCCATAGATAACAGGAAGGATTTCATCTCAGGTGCCAACTCAAAATAACAACCCACAGTCCCTCATTCCCCACATGCCTTTCCCACCCAAGAAGTGTTCCCCTTCTCTGCTCAACAGTCCTTCGGCTACCCCACTTCCTTTCTGGGCTTCAGCAACAAGTCGGACAGGAAGTCTCAGAGCACTGTAGTTGCAGTTCAACACCTTCAAGAAATCAATCCCCAACAATTCTCTCACCCAGAGAATTTCTCACGGGCCTGAAAACTCTCTTCTTCAGTCCAGCTCCCAAGCTAACCAGACACACTAACACCAATGGCTATGGATACGGGTTTAGGTACAACCGTGAAGACACAAAGGATAGCTCAATGGGTGTGAATACTCATGGATGATTGACTAAATGACTGAATGATGGAAAGAATGATGGAAAAGATGATAGGAAATGAACTAAGTCCCAACAATATGTATGCATGTCCCCAACTTGACACTTGTCATGTTGGGGCTACTTTGGCCCACTTGTACCCAAATTTAGAACTTAGGATAAAATAATTATCCATACTTTATATTAAATAAATATTAATATAATATTCCTTTTTGTCTTAAGCTCCCTAGCTTAGCCCCTTTCCTTAACTTAGCCCCTCCCTTTCCCTAACTAGTGGAGTTTAGTCCCCCATCTCTTTTATCGTGGTCGGTCTGCACGCAGCGATATATTTTATATTAATTATGAGACATGTACAAAAATAGGCGCATTGGCCTTTAACATCTAGGCTCTCTGGCCTAATCAAAACATAAGCATGCTAGCTTATAATAACTTGTCTCACCAGCCTATAAAACACAACATATACACAAAGGCTCTCTGGCCTCAATATCGCGTGCACTTAAGTTGTTGCGCGCTTTATCCTAAAATGTGCACACTTCATCATTTTACTACGTAGTACATATGTGCACTATGCCATGAATGTGCATACAAATTATATCAAAACAGCTCACCATCTTAAGTACATTTTCATTTACATTACAATTGGGTTTGGCCTAGGGATATTACAATTCTCTCCCCTTATTTATGCATTGTCCTCAATGCATCATGTATCCATATACAACAAAATTTCACAAATACTCAAAAAGATGCGGGTATTTTTCCTGCATTGCATCCTCATGCTCCCAAGTAGCGTCCTCGGGACCGTACCAGGTCCATTGGACCTTTACAATCCCTATGGCTTGATTCTGGAGCTATTTGATTTTCCGGTCCAGAATGCATACCGGATGCACTTGAAAAGAGCCTTCTTGCTCCACCTGAATCACATTTCAATCAATAACATGATTAGCATCAGGTATATATTTCTTTAGAAATGACACATGGAATACATTATGAACAGACATAGATGCAGGCAATGCAATCATATAAGCAACTGGACCAATCCTCTCTAGGATTTCAAATGGCCCACAATAGTGAGCTGCCAACTTTGAACAATTTCTTAATTTAAGGGAATTTATGTTGGCCTTCACTTTCAAGAATACATGATCACCCACTTTAAATTCCCTGTGAGTTTTACCCTTATCATCATATATTTTCTGTCTATCTTGGGTAGCCTTAAATTTTGTTTTGTTTTAATCATTTTCTCATCCATTTCCCTGAGCAAATCTAGCCCAACCACTGCTCAGTCTGTTGGGTTATCCCAGCTTACTGGTGTGTTGCACTTTCTACCATAAAGTGCCTCAAATGGGCTCATCTTTAGAGATGCTTGGTACTCGTTGTTATAAGCAAACTCTACCAAGTGTAGGTAGTCTTCCCATTTTGATGGTTTATCCATCACATACATTCTTAACATATCCTCAATCACTTGATTCACCCTCTCTGTTTGTCCATCTAATTCTGGATGATAAATTGTACTGAAATTCAAATTTGTGCCAAATCCACTAAATAATCCTTTCCAAAATTTTGAGGTAAAGTTTTGATCTCTATCAGACACAATTGTCTTTGGTATGCCATGTAATATGGAAATTTATTTCATATAAACATCAGCAATGTTGGCTACCTTGTGAGTGAGCTTAACTAGAACAAAATGGGCAGATTTAGTAAGCTTATCCACCACTACCATGATAGAATCATGTTGCTTGTTTGTTTTGGGAAATTTAGTGATGAAATCTATGGTTACAACTTCCCATTTCCACTTAGGAATGGGTAATGGTTGTAGCAAACCAGTTGGGCATCTATGCTCAGCCTTTACCTTTTGACATTCCAAACATCTGGCAATAAAATCAGCAATCTCTTTCTTCATGCCTAGCCAACAATATTGGCTTTTGACAGCTGCAATAGTTTTCTGATATCCTAGGTGCCCAGCATAAGGTACATTATGCATTTCTCTCAATATCATATTTTTCAATTCCTGAGAATTTGGTACATAAATTATGCCCCTGTACATGAGAATTTCATCATTAACTAGCTTGTATTCTTCAATTTTCTGCTGCAAAATAACTTGTTGTAATTTTGCCACTAATTCCTTGTATTGGAAATCTGATTTGGAAGCCCCTATCATTATAGGTTTTAAATATGATTGGTACATAATAATGGTTGTAGCATGCATTTCATGCACTCTTCTGCTGAGTGCATCAGCCACTTTGTTCTCTTTCCCCTTGATATGCTTTATATCAAAGTCATATTCGCTCAAAAATTCCAACCATCTGCTTTGCCTAGCATTTAGAGTTGATTGATCAAATAAATATTTCAGACCATTGTGGTCTGTCCTCAGCTCAAACCTTTTCCCCATGAGGTAGTGTCTCCATTTCCTCAAGGCATGCACTATGGCTGCCAACTCCAAATCATGAGTGGCATAGTTTCTTTCATGCTCCTTCAACTTCCTTGATTCATAACATATAACAAACCCATTTTGATTGAGGAATCCACCAAGTCCCTCTTTACATCCATTTGTGCATACAATGAAGTCTTCATTTGGTTCTGCAATCCTTATTATTGGAGCACTTGTCAATAATTGTTTCAAGTGTTGGAAACTCTTTTCACAATCCAATGTCCACTGAAACTTCGCACCCTTTCTTTGCAAGGAAGTGATTGGGTGTGCAATCTTTGAAAATCCTTCAATAAATATTTTGTAGTAACCTATAAGGCCCATGAATGATATGACCTATGTCACATTATTTTGCGTTGACCACTCTCTAATGGCTTCTATCTTCTCAGGATCCACTATTATCCCATCTTTTGAAATGATATGTCCCAAATAGTGAATTTGTTTCTGATAAAATGAGCACTTGCTCAATTTGGCATACAATTAATGCTCCCTTAACACTTGCAACACCATCCTAAAATGATGTTCATGCTCTTCCTCTGACTTAGAATATATAAGAATGTCATCCAAAAATACAATGACAAACTTGTCTAAATATTCTCGGAAAACACCATTCATTAAACACATGAAAACAGTTGGTGCATTTGACAACCCAAATGGAACCACTGTGAACTCATAATGACCATACCTTGTCTTGAAGGCGGTCTTGTTGATATATTCCTCTTTAATCCTTACCTAATGGCATCCTGACCTGATATCTATCTTTGAAAATATCTTTGCATCCTTCAATTGATCTAAAATATCATCAATCCTTGGAAGAGGATACTTGTTCTTAACAGTCACTTTATTCAATTGCCTGAAATCAGTGCACAATCTTAATTTTCCATCTTTCTTCTTCACAAACAAGACTGGGGCACCCCAAGGTGACACACTTGGGTGTATATACCCCTTCTTCAAAAGTTCTTCAAGCTTCATTTGCAACTCGTTCAACTCTGGTGTACTCATTTTGTAGGTAGTCTTTGACACTGGAGTTGCTCCAGGCATCAGATTTATAGAAAAATCAATATCTCTCTTTGGGGGTAGTCCTGGTACCTCCTTGAACACATCTTCAAACTCTTCCAAGATTGCATGATCCTCCAAATTTGGCACCTTATCTTTAGGTGTCTCTTCCATATGTGCTTCCAATATTTGACACCCTTTTCTATAACATTTCTTCAGCTGTAATGATGAAATTTCTCTTATGGTTACTGCCCTGGGAATTCCCTGCACCTTCCTTAGGGTCCCTTCCTCATCCAAGCAAGTGAATTCCTTGTTATGACAGTCTAGGATAGTATGATGTTGATCCAACCAATCCATCCCAATTAGGTAGTCATAAGAACCTAAAGGCAAGATGTTCAAATCTACCTTGGTTTTCAACCCATTCATGTCCATATAGCATGACTTAACCATCTTATTAACTTTTCTTTTGGCTCCTGTAGCCAGTTGTACCAACCAATATTTTTCATGCTTGCTTCTTGGTAAATGCAAACTTTCCACCATCTTAGGATCTATATAACTATGACTATCTCCTGAATCAATTAAAATAGCAATGGTTTGGTTATTGATCATACCTTCCACCTCAATCATATGTGACTGATTTTTTGTTTGCTTGTTGTCCAGGGCTGCATAGATCCTTGGTACATTTCTTCCCATGTCCTCCACTATTTCAGCTTGTTGTACATTGTGAACAGTTCTCCCTTTTTTACCTTTGTGAGGACAATCTATGTACATATGATCTCCTTTACAACCCCAACATTGAATAGGTGGTTGCCTTGGCCTTTGACCCCATGTTTCAATCGCTCTGGGATCTCTAGGAGCTTGTTGTCCCTGTGGATTATTTCTGTAGAATGGTGGCTTAGATCCCTTCTTCCTCTGATCCACCTTGAATTTATTTTTGTCTTCCCAAGATTTTTGGAAATCTGGCCTTGATTTTTGTTGATCATATAGGCACTTAGCTCTCCTTATGGTCTCCTTCAATGTCTTGGGATCATCATATTGTATTTTTTCACTGGTGAATGATGGCAATCCACTCAAATACCTTTGAATCTTAACTGTCTCATCCTTGATGAAAGAGACATACTTCAGAAGCTCTAGAAACCTTCTCTCATATTCATCAATGGTCATACTCCCCAGCTTGAGTTATAAGAACTCTTTCATTTTCTTATCATAGTATCTTTTAATCAAGTATTTCTTCTCAAAATATTTCTTTAATTCCCTCCAAGTGGCACTTTTCTCTTTAATGTGTTGCACCTGCACAAGATGATCCCACCACATGGATGCCTTTCCCTTGAGTTGATAGATAGCAATTCTACCTTCTGCATGAGAAGAATAGTTATGCAATTGAAAATACTTTCTCATGCCCAACAACCATGTTTCTGCATCTTCATCCTTTTTGTGCTCACCATCAAATGTAGGAGGTTTGATTTTGATCATTTCTCCTCGCAGTTCATCCACCCCAAACCTCTTATGCTTTCTGACAGGGGATGGACTTGAGATTATGTGTAATCCCTTATTGGAATTCCTTGGGGAGTGGTGGTGATGCCTGCTAATACTTCTTGCTTTTCTTTTCTCATCATGAGACCTGTGATTTCCTAACTTGCTTGAGCCACTCTCCTTATCCAATTTCTTTTCTATTTTGTTCAATATCTCCAATAAATTCATGTTGAAGTCATCCTGTTGCTCCTTGGCTCTCATAATCCTTTCATTATCATCTTTATGGCTTTGGACATCCTTCTGCAAATTTTTGATGGTCTCTTCCATATTCATGTTTTCATTCCTTTCATCTCCATGTCCATTGGAGTTTGTTCCTTCAATGCCCAAATGGACATCCATCCCTCTAATATCATTCTCCTGACTATAAGTCCTATGTGCCTCTTCCATTCCTATGGACTCTGCACTGGTCTTGATCTAATCTATTTGTTGTTAACTCTGTAAAATGTGCAGCCAACAAAACTTTGTCAGGCTAACTGTTTCAATAATTTTCATGAAAAATATGAACCATTTTGATTCAATAATATATCAGAATCCTTTCTTCTGATTTCCTAAAATTTTGAATGCCTAGATCAATTTTCTGGCTGTATATTTAGATTCCATTGTTCAATACCTTTCCAACTCCTACTCACATGCACAATTCTGAGTCTTGAGCAGAAATTTATGGTCATTTGAAATTTTCCCATTAACTTTTTTGTTCATTTTTCAACTTGGTGCAACTCTGTGCTGTAATTATGCATTTTTGCACCTATTCCATTGGAATTTTCGTATGATATCAATTGGGTTTCTTCATAAACATATTATGGACATTCTTTCCAAGTTTCACCTCATTCTGGGTTCTGGGCTGCTAGTTACAGCCTGTTGAAGTTCTAGGCCCATTAGTGTTTTTGGTCTGGAATGATACAAGTACCTTATTTTCCATATTAAATACCTTTAACATTCCCATAAATTTAATTCATCTCTGGGAATAACTTCTATGGTTTAATATCTTTCCATTGACTTCTCCTGCGCCTCAATCCGATTTTGGAGCAGAAAGTTATGGTCGTTTGAAGTTAGTTGGGTCATAAAATTTACTCTCCACTGTTTGCGCTGTAACTTTCTCAAAAAAGCTTTGTTTGATGAACATTTTACACCTCTGTCTCATGTTTTTTGAGTTGCTAAAAATGCACTACAAAAATATGACTTTCAAATGATATAAAACGTCGCAGAAAATCAGTGATTTTCTATTGTTGTTCACCCTCAAAACGACTTCACGCGCACAAAATTCAACATGTACACCCATATGTATTATGCGCAACAACACCCCAAGGTAAATCTTGCTTCGTGAAACTATAATCATTGTGTAACACTTCTCTGTCACGCCAATAACTGCATGCACTACTTTTATGTCACGCGTCAATATTCACCGCGCGTAGTTTTTTGTACTACGCGTTGATATCCACCACGCGCAGTTTTTGTACCGCGTTGATATTCCGCGCGCATTTCACTCGACACATTGCACCATGCCAAATTTTAATAAGCCCCACCAAGCACCAATACTCTGCACACACCATTCACTAAATTTTTGTGCGACAACATATACTCACATTGCGTTCGCAGCCACCAAACTCCACTTCCCTATGCCAATATTGTGCACACCACATGCGCCCATTATTAAAAATGTCCACACCATGCACACTTCTTATGTGTATGCACACTATTCAATGCCAAATTTAGCACACACAACTGCACACCAACATTTTTCCGCGCGGCACCAAAATTTAGCACGCGTACCAGCATGACAATATCTTGTCACGCAGTGCCGAATTTTACCTATCACAAGCTTTTCACTGCGCATTATGCATTTTAGTGCGCCCACCTGTGCACATTCATTTTTATGCGCATCAATTCCTCGTGAATTCCGTTGCAGGAATTGGGGCTTTTGCTTAGCTTTTTCCCCAATTTACCATAGACATTCTGCAACTATGAAATTTCCTCAATTTCACCCTGATAACACCAATTCAACCTATGCAACAACAAATCACTGCGGGTTGACATTTCTGGAACGAATTCACCCAAATCAATTCACGAATTGGGAATTTTAATTATGAATTTCACTCCATCTATCATGGCTTTACTGTAATTTCAAATTTGAGCAATTTTGGGTCTAAATTTGCTAGAACAGATATTAAATCAATAATATCTTACCATATGGCCGAATTTCTCAATTTCCCCATGAATTTACCAACCGAAATTGGGGCTTTTCCCAATTTTTGTACCGTATTGTAGCTAGACGCTCTGCAACTCGAAATTTGGCCACTTCGAAATAAATCCTCTGTGAAATTTCACTTCAACTCAACTTGCTCGACCCATCCAAGCTCAATGTTGAAAACTGAGGCTCTGATACCAATTTGTAACATCCCCAGCCACCAAAAGGTCGGGCAATGCCACTACTCAGACGCTTTACTAAGATCTGACACCAATTTGTAACGTCCCCAACCATCCATATCGGGCCACACTACGCCAGGGAACTCTTACGTTCTCTCTGTGGAACATACTATAACATACCCAGCGTCTAACTGATCCATGCCACATAAGTTTGTTTTTTTTGTTTTTTTGAACCGCATGCAATTAAAATACATATGCAGACAGAACTCTTGTGGAAGCATATATATATAAAAACGTAGACAGACAAATACATTATGTAAATGCACGGATTCATACTTAAAATTACAGTAAACATATACATGCAACATATACAAAATACCCATAAATTTACAGACAGTTATAAACACACATAGATAAACCCATAAATATAAGCACGTAAATAACAATGCAGCATGTAAATTTGTCACCCATATTGACACTTATCTTGGTAAGACTATCACCAACTGCGTGCATACCTTCCATGAACCTTCTAGCCTTAGACCACACTATTCATCACTCTGAACAGTGAGTCACCCCTGAGTTGGGACTAAACTCCACCCGGGTAAAGGGATTCTTAACTAGGCTAAAGGCTCATAGACAACAGGAAGGATTATGTCTTAGGTGTCAACTCAAAATAAAAACCCACAGTCCCTCATTCCCCACATGCCTGTCCCACCCAAGAAGTGTGCCCCTTCTCTGCTCAACAGTCCTTCGGCTTCCCCACTTCTTTTCCGGGCTTCAGCGACAGGTCGGACAAGAAGTCTTAGAGCACTCTAGTTGCAGTTCAGCACCTTCAGGAAATCAATCCCCAGCAATTCTCTCACCCAGATAATTGCTCACGGGCCTGACAACCCGCTTCTTCAGTCCAGCTCCCAAGCTAACCAAGCACACTAACACCAATGGCTATGGATATGGGTTCAGGTACAATCATGAAGATATAAAAGATAGCTCAATGGGTGTGAATACTCATGGATGATTGACTGGATGACTGAATGATGGAAAGAATGATGGAAAATATGATAGAAAGTGAATTATGTCCCAACAATATGTATGCATGTCCCCAACTTGACACTTGTCATGTTAGGGGCTACTTTGGCCCACTTGTACCCAACTTTAGAACTTAGGATAAAATAATTATCCATACTTTATATTAAAGAAATATTAATATAATATTCCTTTTTGGCTTAAGCTCCCTAGCTTAGCCCATTTCCTTAACTTAGCCCCTCCCTTTTCCTAACTAGTGGAGTTTAGTCCCCCATCTCTTTTATCGTGGTCGGTCTGCACGCAGCAATGTATTTTATATTAATTATGAGACATGTACAAAAATAGGCGCACTGGCCTTTAACATCTAGGCTCTCCAGCCTAATCAAAACATAAGCATGCTAGCTTATAACAACTTGTCTCACCAACCTATAAAACACAACATATACACAAAGGCTCCCTGACCTCAATATCGTGCGCACTTAAGTTGTTGCGCGCGGTATCCTAAAAATGTGCACACTTCATCATTTTACTATGCAATACATATGCGCACTATGCCATGAATGTGCATACAAATTATATCAAAACAGCTCACCAGCTTAAGTACATTTTAATTTACATTACAATTGGGTTCGTCCTAGGGATATTACACAAAATATACACAATACAATAGAGACACATATATGTGTGGTTCACCCAGTCTCAGTTACGTCCACTAGATAAATTTCCAAGTCCTTCATTTTATTATTATCCATCAAATGAAAGGATAAAACCTATAGCATATTCCTTGTAACTTCCTCATCTTTCTGTCACAATCTCCTCTCTGAGAATACAATATTCAATCACATACATAATCGCAATACAATTCCCTCATAAAAGAGGGTTTCCTTCTAGGTAAAATTACCCTAACATAACTTCTACCGTCAAATATGCGACCTTATAATGAACAATCTAGATTGACTATTGTTGGCCCTCGACCAAGTTTTGGAGAACCTTGGTCATGTTTGACCATTTTTGGGACTTCGACAGGCTGGTCGAAGACGGAGCGCCCAGGCGAAGCGGAGATCGCAGGATATCACCCTCTTTTACGGGATTTTTGG
The DNA here is from genome assembly GCA_010110895.2 of Picea sitchensis. Classification (NCBI taxonomy): domain Eukaryota; kingdom Viridiplantae; phylum Streptophyta; class Pinopsida; order Pinales; family Pinaceae; genus Picea; species Picea sitchensis. The sequence goes on from SNQJ01S0027591.1 coordinate 92,286, forward strand.
GTTTAGGGTTTATGTAACAGGTATGGGATGTCGGCCCATGGATTTACACATGCTTAGGCCCCAATTGTAATGTATAAATATATAGCTAGGGGTTGTAAGTAAGGGGGAAATTTCTTGGAAACTAGTAGTTACTAGTCATTGATCAGCTTAGTGCATGGCTAGTTGGCTTTGTACACAAATGTGTAAAGGTTTGCAGAGCTAAGTGAAAGTATTTTTTAAGTGCTTTGTGCACAGACTGTGTAGAGGCTATGTGCTTGGAATGAACTTGGGGAAGGGGGATCTGGCAAGGTGCGTGAAGATCTCCTGTACTATGTGGAGTTGGCGTTGTGACTTGGTGCATGAGACGATTGGAAGAAGCTAATAAAGAAGAAGAAGAAGAGTTGGCAGATGTAGCCCCGCGCTAGGGGTGAACCACGTATATCCTGTGTTGTGGTTGCTTTGTGCGATGTGGTTGATATGTTATTGATGTGATCTATGATTAGTGTTGTAATATGTATGTATGTTAGATGCATCTGATGTAGTAGCATAGTGACTTACATGTGAATGAATACTAGATCTACCCTTATGTTATGTGCTGAATGGTTAGATATATTTAGATATGATAAATATTGCGTTGTTCTATAATTAAGTTTTTTCCTTGTGATATGAATAAGGGTAAAAGACTAATGAATGTTAATTGCTAAGTGCTTTGTTAAGTATTGTGATCACATATCTGTGTCCCAGCTAGGTTGTAGACACTTGATTCCTACAACCCCTATTGCCTCTACCTTGGGTGAGACTTCATCTATCGTAGGTGTTTCTGAAAGGGTCGGTAGTTAGGGTTTTGTTGGTGCGATGTTGAAGCGGTTAACCCTGGGTCTTCCCCTGTGCCAACAAATGGTTCTGTTGTCGAGACCTGAAAATGTGATTGTTGGAAACTGAAGAAAAGAGAAAGCTATGTGCGTATATCTATTGTTGTAGTGTGATGTATTCTACTTGACTTGCAAATCTCTATACTAAGAAGGGAGCTGGATCTGAAGAAAAGAGGTAAGATTTTAAAATCTTTGTGATCCGATAAAGGTAAGATAAGTGGAAATTTTTGTTTCAAAAGAATGGATCTATGTATGTTTGATAGATTTCGCACTAGTCTGAAAACTAGGGCACAACTAGAAGAAAGAAGATTTGATAGATCTGATCAAATTAATGAAAGATATGGTATTCCTATGCATAGAAAGAATTTTTGGACTAACAAGTGGATGCAGGATCCTAGAAATATTTTTTTGCAGGTCCATCACTATGATCCCAGTGTGCAGTATAGGAAAGGTTGGGGATCGTTTAAAAGAAAGAGGGGATTGACTCTTTGTTATAGTTGCAGAAAAACGGGACATCTTTCTAAGGAATTCCCTGATACAATTCCTATTTGTCTTTGTTGTAAAGATGTTGGTCATGAACTTTTGGATTGTCCTAGAATGATTGTTAAAGTTGAAAGGATGAATATGAGACAAGAAAATCATGAATAAGTTTAAGAGACTAAGAATATACGAAAACCAGAAAGAATCACAGGCTATATTATTGTAGATGAAAGAAACATGGAATGATCATAGAAACATTAGTTTACCAGAGATATTAAAAGAGAAGTAGTGCATAGAAACAAGAATAGGAGACTTCGACATAGAATGTGTATTGGATGCAGAAACAAAGGTGAAAATTATGCCAAAAAGTACTTGGGAAATTTTGGGAAAGCCTGCTATGATTCCTTCATTGGGAGGAATAGGATTGTTTAAAGGAAAGGTGATAACCCTATGTGGAATACTTACTCATGTACCTATGAGTGCTCATGGAACATCGACAGAAGAAGAATTCAAGGTCATTAAGTTTGTTGAGAACAGTGCTCCTTTTGCACTTTTGTTAGGAAGGACTTGGATTGAGAGAGATCAGATTCGAAGGAAAGAAGAAGAGGAAGCTATAGAACAGAAAAAGAAATAACTAAGGGATTTCATGGCTAGGAGAATAGCGCGCTTAATAGAAGAACAGGAGTACAAGTTGAAGCAATTGAGGGCCACATACCTAGTTTTCGAAGTTGAAAGAACGCAAGAATACTTAAAGAACTTAGCCATGCAGAAAAGAAGAGCACCTACTCCAGAAAAAACAAGAGAAGAAGTATTACCCTTGAACCCTGTGAGAGACAGTAGTGCGAAGTTACTATGCTAAGAAAAGATAAGAAAAAGAATGGAAATAGGAATCCATAGACACGGATCACATGAAAGAAAGTAAGAAAACTCAGTAAGAAGAAAGAAAATCTAGAAAAATTGCAGGAGGTTCCAATTTGTAGACAGAAGGCTTGCAGAACTTGAATCTCACTGGAATAGCAGAATAGCACAGACTGGCACTTCACCACGGTGAAGCAATATGACCATTGGAAGCGTCCCGACCATTAGAATGACACTCTAGAATGGCTCGAAATGCAGTTATTGCCGGAAAGATCATCATTGGATAGTTGGGATTGTGCCATAATGGATGGAATCATATTGATTAAGGAATTCCTGCCCATTGGAGGAATTTGTTACGACGTTGTCTATTTAGTCTATGCATGTCTCACCGGGGATACTTTTGCAAATTGTGATTATCCGAGCCCATAGAGAACTGATTGCTATCACGTTGTGTTTATTGAGACCTTGCCACCTGATTTGTTTACCTTGAGTGTTTGTCCACCTACCCAAGACATCCGATCTAGAGCATGCATGTCATAAGACCTTAGAGCAATAGAGAAGTCTGTCGAGGAGATCCTAATAGACCTTATGGATGAGAAGGTCATGTATGCATGAGCACAAGCCTCATCGATGAGAGGATTACAATATCCCTGTCGACTGGACATTGATATGGGCCATCCCGAACTACGACAGAGAAAAGAAGTAAACATTGTGACAACCTGTCGAATGTGAATCTCATCCCATCGGTCTTGCCCAACTATATCTCGCCTCTGGCTGGCGTGATTAGTCGTGACAGCATCCCGAGATATTTCGACAATACACTGATCATTGCGTACCTCTCGAAGGGGATACGCGCAGTTGGACCGCAGTTGGGACATATTCTGACGCTCAAGATCAGTGATTTCAACTTAGGAGATCGCAAGAATTATGGAATTCTCGCACCACATAAGTACTTGAAAAATACAACGAGGAATAATTCAAAGATAATACCCTAGCCATGGACCATGGACATCACGAGATCAACAATCCTTAATGTGATGAAGATACTGCACTTCGGCAGACATCAGGAGGTTAACGTGTGCGTTAAACTCCTCCTATCATGCTTCCACGGCAGGTATCTATGGTTGGATAGGCGCATCACTGTAGATCTAGTGTTGATCCACCTGATCACTGGATTGAGCATGCAAGGACCGGACCCTCGGGATTTTTACCCAGGAAAGGATGCAGATTGTGCCCTGGCGCAGGGAATAAAGGACACCTATGGCAATGTGGAGAAAGGGAAGCAAGGCTACAAGGTAGCCTCCATCGAAAATGGTGCAGTGTGCCTAGCTTGTCAACTGATAGCAGGAAATATCGTCAGGAAGAATAGACCAATGCAGGTCACGGGGTTCGTCGTCGACCTCGCAGGAAAGTGCGTCGAAGGGATGCAGATGAACTAGGCGAGCTACCTCGTCAACTAGTTGGAGAAAGATTTTTGTGAAGCGTGAGACTAAGGCTATGAGTTTCATTTTAGCTAGTTGTTGATTCTCATTGCCTTTGTTGCTTGGGAGATTCCGGAAGGAGCAACCTTCCCTGAAGTTGAGTCAGTTGAACCACTAGTCACGAGGTTCACCACCTTATGGTACTCAAGCGATATTGTGAAGCAGTGGAAATTGAACACTATCTTCCACATGTACTATCTACATCTCCCATGAGACATTGAATTATTCCCCGAATGACTCCAAATACACTCCATCGATTCAGGCCACTCGCGAAGTTTCGCGCAGACAGGCACTTCATTTACATCACTGCATGCAGGGATGAAACCAAGGAGGAGTTGTAGTCGTACTATAAATTTATTGATGAAGACATGGAGGAGATAACTAAGGAGTGGCCAGCTGAATTCCTTATACCAGTCGAGCAGTCGGAGCTCTCCAACCTCGATATCATCAGAATTCCTATGGTCACCCAAGAAGAATACGATGGACCCAGCAACATCAAGAAGAAAAATAAAGAAGATGTGCAGGAAATAAACAACGCATCGAAGGAAACTGTGTCGGAGTCACCTAGAGGAGGAGGAGATGACAAAGTAGACCAAAAAGAGGATGAAGGGGAAGAAGACAAGAAGGAATAGGGTGAAGTGACCCCGCCTAAAGATCCCCTCATAGAGGCCGAGACGTTAAAGAAAAGAAATTTGTCTCCAAAGAAACCCTCAGCGTGGAAGAAGTCACGAGCCAATAAGCCTCAATTACATATTGTACTTACGATGGATGATATTGATCTCATCATCACAGCTGTATCATATACTTAGGAGGACATTTTGAAGCGAAATGAAGCCAAACAAGAGACAATGTATGACAGGATCGAGGCAGAACTCAAATGGGTACAGCAGGCTCTCTATTCGAGCCGCGCAGTGTCTATTGCGTCGTTGTCATCAAGGGGTATAGAAGTAGGATATGATCCTACCCAACTACGTAGATTAGTAGATGCGACAGAGGCTCACCTTAGTTGAGTACAGGAGGAAAAATAACAGGCCACAGAGACCTTGAAGCAAGAAAAGGAGGAAGCCCTATAGCAAAGTCGGGTTGTGAAGAAAGAGAAATATGACCTCCGAGCGAAGTTTGAAGAGGACAGAGAGCAGATCCAAAGAGAGAAATATCAGCTGCTCATAGAGCAGATTGGCATTAGAGAAGCAGTCACTCGAGCACTTCTCTTTGTGCTAGGATTGGAACAGATGGAAGAAACGACAATTGAGAGCTGAGTGGGGAATCTCGTTGAATCCATTCGGCAACTTCAAGCAAGAATAGCAGAACTAGAATTGCAAGCAATGTCGAGCACTCTGCAATAAGTGTGATATCAGAGGGAATAAACTGCTCGGAGCGCAGTCGAAAGAATCAAGGCATTGGCGTTAGAATGTAAGCAAATCAGTAACCGAAGTGCGCATACCTATGAGCACCTTACAGAGGACCCAGAACTAAGAACATTAGAAACACAGCTTCAAGAGGCAAAGCAACAAGCATCGACAGTGCAAGCACAACTGAAATTGCTTTCAGCGGTTGAGAAGATAAAAAGGTCACAGGAACATCGTGTCGTTCAACAGTATGTCCATGCCATCTAGAGTAGAGTCATGGAAGTGACCCAAAGACTCCAGCCGATACAGGATGAAGCCTACACACTTTTCAAGGAGATCGAGGGACAAGGTGCACAGCTAGAACAAGTAGTTACCACAGTGGAACAGTGCTTGGAAGGACCTGTCACCGAGACAGTCATTCAGGAATTCGTCGAGAAGGAGGCTCTGGTGAAGCAGTAAGTCGAGGAAGATCGAGTGAAGCTCGAGGCCTTCGAAGTAGAATTGCCCAGATAAGAGTGACTCGGGATGAGTCACAGGTGAGTGTTGGGGGCTTGTTGGCCCTCGACCAAGTTTTGGAGAACCTTAGTCGTGTTTGACCATTTTTGGGACTTTGACAGGCTGGTCGAAGATGGAGCACCCAGGCGAAGTAGAGATCGCGGGATCTCACCCTCTTTTACGGGTTTTTTGGGTTTAGGGTTTATGTAACAGGTATGGGATGTCGGACCATGGGTTTACCCATGCTTAGGCCCCATTTTTAATGTATAAATAGATAGCTAGGTGATGTAAGTAAGGGGGAAAGTCCTTGGAAACTAGTAGTTACTAGTCATTGATCAGCTTAGTGCATGGCTAGTTGACTTTGTGCAGGAACATGTTAAGGTTTTAAGAGCTAAGTGCAAGTGTTTTGTAAGTGCTTTGTGCACAGACTGTGTAGAGGCTTTGTGCTTGGACTGAACTCAGGGAAGGAGGATCTGGCAAGGTGCACGCAGATCGCATTGTGGCCTGGTGCATGTAAGATGATTGGAAGAAGATAATAAAGAATAAGAAGAAGAGTTGGTGGACATAGCCCCACGCTGGGGGTGAACCACGTATATCCTGTGTTGTGGTTTCTTTGTGCAATGTGGTTGATATGTTATTGATGTGATCTATGCTTAGTGTTGTAATATTTATGTATATTATATGCATCTGATGTAGTAGCTTAGTGCCTTACATGTGAATGAATACTAGATCTACTTTGATGTTATGTGTTGAATGGTTAGATATATTTAGATCTTGATAAATACTGTTTTGTTCTGTAATTAGGGTTTTTTCCTGTGATATGAATAAGGGTCAAAGACTAATGAATGTTAATTGCTAAGTGCTTTGTTAAGTATTGTGATCACATATCTCTGTCCCAGCTAGTTTGTAGACACTTGAGTCCTACAACCTCCCCTACCTCTACCTCGGGTGAGACTTCATCTTCTTTGCAGGTGTTGCCGAAAGGGCTGGTAGTTAGGGTTTTTTTGGTGCGTTGTTGAAGCGTTGAACCTTGGTTCTGCCCCTGTGCTAACAACTACGAAATTACAACATTTTGCAAGGAAATTTTACTAAAAAATTATCTTCGTCTCATCTCCCCCCCACCTGGACCCCCATGGTGAGATATGTGGTGAGGAAACCCCTCAAAATCCCCCGTCAAGTAATGGGATTCAAACGTGGTTGAAACAAGATCTCTGAATCAATAATATAATCAAGCTCGACAACCAATAGTCTCCCACTTGGAGACTGATCACAACAACTCCATTGTTGTTGTACTTGTTGGACTATTATCCACCTTGGACCTAGAAAATTTATCATCTTCACCTTCATGCTTGAAGTCCAACTGAAACTGAGTAGGAACTTATTTTCTCCCTAGTTACTACCTTTGTTAACATGTCTGTAGGATTCTGGCTAGTATGTATATTTTCCAACTTCAATTGTCCATCTTCCAAAATGGACTGTATGAAATGGTACTTGAGTTGTATATGCTTAGTCTTAGAATGGAAGGTTCGGTTCTTTGCAATATGAATGGCACTATGGATTTCACAGTACAACCTTCTATTCTCTCACTTCTTTCCCAATTCCTTCATAAATCTATGTAACCAAATCATTTATTTACTAGCCTTTGTAGCAGCAACATACTTTTCTTCCATTGTTGAAAGTGAAACAATCTTTTGCAGTTTCGAAATCCAACTTACTGATGTTCCACCTATAGTAAAAACATACCCTACGGTGCTTCTCTTGTTGTATTTATCACCTTCCATATATGAATCAACATATCCTTGTATAATAGTGTCCCCCCCCCATGGACCCCCNNTGGCTTGCCCCCCCACATCCCCTGTCAGATAATGGGATCCAAACATGGTTGAAACAAGACCTCTGAATTAGTAAGATAATCAGGCTCCACAACCAACAGTTAGTTAGATATGTGACCTGGGACTTGAGTAGTCTTTCCTTAGGAACCCTAGGGGCTATTGGGGAATCCTCCCTTGTATTTGATTCATCCTTCATTAAAATGAGGGAAGTGTTATCTATGTGACAGTGGAAACACTTACAATGTTCCACTTGTCTTTGTATCTTCTGAAAGCTTTGCACTAAGGTGCAATATTTTGTGTTAATAGTATGAATTGAGGGGTTTCATGGAGCTTTATTATAAAAGGGTTTGGACATTAATGAATTTTTATATACTTGAAAAGGGATGTTTCCTCTACACATTATAGGGTTTGTTTTTAGAAATAAATTCCCTCTCTCGCCTGCATATTAGGTGTTATAAGTGAGGATGTTGGTACCTTGTTATCCTCTCACATATTCCCCCCCTCTTCCATAGTTTTTCAGATGAAGGATAGTAGTAACTTCCATACAAAATATCTATTGGTAACCACGACGGACTTAATGAGATTTGACCTCAAGAAATCTATGAATTTTCACACAAGAGCATCTGCCAATTGAACTAACCTTTGGGACCTTTTAAGGTGAAGGACATGGGAGTGGGCTTTGATCCGCTTATGTGTTCATGGGTCACAATATCATTTAATATAATCTCTCTAGGTACAACCATATGTTTGACCACTACCTCAAGGTGATCCCATGGCTCCTAAAAAATCTCTTATGGGAATTGAACCTTGACCTTTAATGAACACATTATAATCGTTTTAACACTATAAATATGATTCTCTTATCTCTTTCTCTCTCCTATATATTTGATTATGTGATTGTTTCATGATAATGATTATTACGTGTATTGAGTAATAATTTATCATCTTTTTATCTTCTCCTTTTAATCTATGTTAATCATGTATACATATTCACAATGACAAGTATTTTCTTATACGAATTTGATTTCTTCTTCTCTACCTTGACTTCCAAATTTTCTTGCTTTCAATTTTCTTCCTTGACTCCTTCAACTATTTCCCCATCTACATTATCACAATTTTTTATATCAAAGGGGTGGCAAGAGTGAGGGTGGTCATCTTTGAAGCTAAAAGAAACTAGAAGTTGAATTTTATGTGGGGATTGGGTCACTCTACAAACAATAAAAGAGAGGCCCTAAAAACATATCAAGGAATTGCTCTTCCTTCAAGATTTAGGTAAGGTGAGTTCATTGTCATCAATGATTTGTCCATTATCATTTTTTCTCTAAATCTATGGATTTCCCTTGCCTCTCCCTCTCTATTGAACATTTTTTAGAGCACAACACTAGACTTCAATTATTTTTTTCCACATCTCTTCCTATCGAGTTCGAAGGATCCTAAACCATGAAGCAAACAAAATGGATAATAAAGGAGCTATTCAATCTAAAAGTAATTAAGGCTTCAAATGGAGGAGCAGTAGAGAATCATTCTCACTCTAATCCCACAATCATTGCTTTAGTTGAATGGAAAGGATGGGCCTTAAGACTTAAGCATTACTTCAACAATGAATCAACTAACATGCATAATATCACTTTGGTGCCACTTCATATGCATCAACATCTCATGGATATAAAGGTCGCAGGAAACCAACCTCGTGGATTTTGATGGTCTCATACCCATTCATGACATCATTTAGCAGGTTGTTAATGTTGATTTTTCAATAAGCTAGGTTAAGCATGTAGTTCATTCCATTTTTACATTTTTCTTAACGATAAACAATAATGTTGTAGCAACCAAGATCACTATAAGAAACACCATGCACAAGAACACAAGAAGTATCCTAGGAAACCCTTCTAAACTAAACAAGGGAAGAAAACCTAGCCAAATCCTTTGCTATATTCTTCAAGATAAATACCTTCACCACCAATAAGATCTAGCACACAAGAGGGTGCTCAAACCCTAGAAGATTAGCACCCAAGAGAGGTGCACATTTTTCCCAAGAAGATTTACTTGCTGAAATTTCCAAACTCATGTGAAAGATATGATTCCTCAATGGGGAATTTACCTTTACTTATACTAGACTTAGCCTGTCAACAGAAGTGTCTATTGGCACAACATGGCTAACCTCACTAGATTATAATATAATTAATATTAACCAGATTAATTATCTTTTACATTAATTACTAGTCACATTAAGGTGGGGCCGACCTGTACCCTTTACATCACAATTAGGGTTACAGGCATCTCTGACTCTTGAGCAATATAGCAAGGGATCTGATACACCCACTAGTGCTAATCCACTAGGGGAACATCCATAGGGATTTCCATATCTCTGGCTCACTGCATTACACAGAAGAACCACTTGTTCACTAGTGCTCGGCCACTAGGATCACATTCACTTGTGCTTGTCCACAGGCACGTCCACTCAACAGATATTATTTCCCATTGCATTACACAGGAGAGTCATCTGGATTTTCTCTTCAACTCTTTTGCTCAAAGGAGGCTAATACATCATCTTCATTTTTGTTCTCATGACGATGCACCCAACACTTTGGGATTTCACACATTCACCTTGTGCTCAACCACAGGAAATTCCAACTCTGCAGATCACTTTTCTCACTGTGTTACACGGAAAAATCATCTGGAGTTCTTCTCAACTCTTTTTATAGAGGAGGTCATATCTATGTTCCATCTCTGTCTCATATAGGAACCACACACCCTTCTCATGGGATTTATCTTAGGTTTGTAAGATGGAGAATGTCTCACATAGCTGCAATGATCCACATCTCATAGGTTTGTAAGTTGGAGAATGTCTCACATAGTTGCAATCATCAACACTCCCTCTCAACTAGGGAGGCATTCTTCATCATGCCAAGTCTCACATGGATGTACTTTGAATTTTGTCTTGGCTAGAGTCATCAACACTCCCTCTCAACTAGGGAGGAATTCTTCACCAAGTTATTTTGGTGAAGATGTCTGCAATCTTCTCATGTTGTTATCAGGTAAATCGGTGAATGCAGACATAGACTAATCCCCCTAGATCCACCTAGATCTAAAACAAAACACGACAGGACATGGCGTTTTCCCTAGGTTCTAATCATCAAATTTACTACCAAACAAAAGATGATAGACATACCTTTAAATGTCGCTTCCTTATGTCTTTGTTGTTCATGTTTCGCTCCAGTGCTCTTGTGATATTGATCCTACAGTGAGACACAAACCAACCAAAGTGAAAGTAGTAAAGTATATTCAATGACAACCTATGCATATGATCAAGGAATTATTCAATAAAATAAATATAATTCTATGGGAAAGAAGCATGCCATGTATTATATTAAATAATAGGAAGATAGATTACAATCGGATGCCTTGATGTCATAAGGTTCCTCCCAACAGTTCCTTTCTTCCCACACACTTATGATCCAAGAATTCTGAGACTATATATCTAACATATATCCTGACAAAAGAAAAACTCAAAGCCACTCTAACCAAGCTAATAATTCCAAGCCAAATCCAACTTAATCCCAAGCCAAGCTCAAGTTAACTTTCTCCATGAGAGATCCTCTCCTTTTATAAGCTGAAGAGGATAAGGTGAGGAGGTTAGGATGATCCCACTAAATCATGAAAGCGAGTAAGCTCCAAACCATTCGGAGGCCACCTCACCATAGAAGCTTCTCCTTCTATAAGCATCGAGAAAATGCCCATTTTCCCACGTACGAAGGCCGCCACGACCTGGCTATAGTGCAGCCTAAAAAAAATTTGTTCCCTAGCTATAGTGTAGCCTGCGGAAATCAGGCATTTCCGCACCTGAGCTATGGTGAAGCCCGCAGAAATCCTCCAAAATAGGGTTTTTATAGAGGAAAACACAACTTCTTCTCTCAAGGAAAGTTCTTCTCCCTTCTTTCTTCAAGAATTCAGGCCACTGACTTATCTGAAGTTAACAGATAGGTTTACATAATTAATGATCATGAGGGTGATGAAAATAATGTGTAATAGAGAGCCCCCCAAAGTATGAAGTTAGAACAGAGTGATAGCTGAAATACTTTGTCGAGTGTGTGTAGGGAACAAGGAACAGTCGGTTGGAAACCTGCCAACAAACAAGGAAATACAGTACAATAATACCCAACAAACAAGGAAATACAAGACAATAATATATCATCACCCAGGTAGGAATCTCTATACCTGTAATACAAGGGACTCAAAGATAAATGTCGCATTACGCAAAGATCCATGTCAAGTAATATAGGTCATGGATTACCAAACAATCAGATCCACATTATGATTAAAATCAACATAGCCACCAAAAATAATAATCGTGGATCTATGTGTTAAAGACTCAAATTTGAACATAGCCAATTTAGACATGTACAATGTGGATCTATGTACAAGAAAACTAAATATACTTCAACGCTAAACCTGAATTAGTGAGCATCTGTGGTCTTCATCTCCACTACTCTATAGCAATTTTAATCTAACCATGTAATACATGTGTTTAAAGTCTAATGATAGAAAACTAATTTGATTACCCATTAATAAGGAATTGCTAACAATTGCGACGGAAATCACCATTAATGCCAATGAATCCTAAGGTACACCGGTACAATCCAACAGTGGAATTAATGAGTTGAGGTCTAACACTCGGTGGAATCTCTCGACCGTGGGTCAATAATGAAACCCATTGTCGAAAGTGAGGAACCCTCGCCATTGAGGTACAAGTTCAAATGTACCAATTAGTTTCTAAGTCTAATTCCCCGGATGTTTGTTGAAGTCGAGTAAGAAAAAGACTCGGCCACAGAGGGCCTTTTAATGTATCCCCCATCAATGACACGTAAACAAGTAACAAGATTTGATGTAGATCGAGTAACAAGTGATTCATGACTGACCTTTATTTGGCCGGGCTAAATAGAAGGCTTAAAGATCAAAAGAAATGGGTCAATTTAAATAGAAAGGACTGGTTGAACTTCTTCAAACATATCGACGACACGACAATTGTCTCGAAAAAACTGACTCAACAACAAATACCGCACCAGCAAGCAATATTATAAAGGAGTAAGACTCCGTAGACAAGAACATTTTCCAACCTAGACACAAAGTAAAGTGAAAAGTGTCATGTTAAAACACCTTCCATGGAATACGTAGTTTAGACAATACTCTTTCTCCTCTAATTTTTCCCCACCATTTCCTCGCAGGTTCTCATTTTACACAATTGAGGAGGATAACATATGCTTGTTGATGTAATCTCATCCTTCGGATGAGTCCCTCGGAGTATGTTTAACTTAACCCTCGAAGGAGTGGTTCTCAAATTCCATAAGGGCCTTCGGCTTGTTAATGAGTCCAAAGAAAGAAAACTCGCTGGTTTTTCATGTTTATATCTAAAAACACTTAAAGAGAACTCTCTCCATTCATTTTTCTCAGAAGTTAGTCTGATGAGACCTAAAAGAGATAAATATCGGCCAACATACCGCTTTCATACGCTTAGAAGCGTGAAAAGAACAAGGTCGCCGGCAATCTTTTCAGCATTTAGAGAGTCTCAAAAGAGATTAAAGGGAACTCCAGAGGGTTCCTTTTTCAGATAACCTTTACAAGTCCGAAAAGTGATAAGCAAAAGTATACCCATTACATTCCTCATTGATTTAATGAAAGCACTAGAAAGAACAAAAGACTGGAAAAGATCGGTAACTCCATTCTCATGTATTTACGAAGCATGAAAAAGAACAAATACCAAGCTCGAAAGATTGTTTTCATTTTTATGCCAGCTTTAAATAAAGTCAAACGCGCCGATAGATTTTATTTTGCCACGTTTCTAAAACTAAACGCCATGCTTTAACCGTTTCATTTTTAAACAAGCTTGAACTAGAGGAAACTATGTTTATGTGGTTTCATTTTACACAAGATTGAACCATAGAAATCTATGCTTGAACTTCCCAACACATGTAATCGAAAAGGTATTGGTCGGCACTTAGTCAGCTTAAGAAGTTGGTGACTCAACTTCAGCATGAAGTCTAGAGGTTAAAATAATTGTCTCCAAGATTCGTTTTCATCCAACTACAAAGGACGAGGAAAGGAAGCTTCAAATACTAGGACGGTGACTCAACAGAGAGAGGGAATAAATCTATTTATTTTTTTAACGAGATTTCCACAAAAAAGAGAAACTATGCTCGGTGAATCCGTGTGCGTTCAACCCCTAGACCTTATGCTTCATTTTTAACTTAGGTTATGAGACTAAAAAACTATCCCTCAGAATCGGTTTCATTTTTAAATCCATCTTGAAATCGTAAAACCATGCTCAAGCTTAGTTTCATTTTTAAATGAGTCGAAATCGAAACCTATGTCAGTAATTTTCTCAATATGATTTCCAAGAGGACAATGCTCCGAAGGACACCATGTCAAGCTTAATAAAACGTCATGTATTTCCAAGAGATCTCATTTGATTCAAGAAAAACACTGAAGGAACACATGTCGAGGGTCAACAGAGGGGTAAGGAGATCAAACTCCAAAGAAATCTATCGGCATGCACCATGTCAACTCAAATGGATTCAGGGTCATCGGGTTGAAGTCATAGAGACAAATGCCACATAATTAACATGTGGTGGGGAAATTACTATCTACATATAAGAACCATTTAGGAGGCAGTAATCCGGGCCAGACCATAATGAATGAAAGTTGATCATCAGTCACCATTCTTCCATCGTGTGAGGGAAATATATCACAATAAAAAGAGTGGACACAATAGCTTCTACAGGCATAGGAATAATCTCTCCCAAGGAGTAAAGATAAATATAAGGGGTCTTGGACTACCATTTGTCAATAAAGACAGTTTTCCTTCCGAAATTTATAGGGAACTGAGGAAGGGTCGCTAAAGTTTGACTGGTTCTTTTTTTAAAATATAACAGATTCTGTGTAATTGGTGCAAGGTGAGGATAACCCAAAATCTCTACAAGCAATAGAGGACAAAATACTCAACGGATGCACCTTTGTCTATACGCCTATAAAACATCCTGGACCAATACAAACTTTTATTGTAATATGGAAAGGAATGAGAGGGAAGACAAGGTCCAACTAGCACACCCTACCAAAAGGATGGCCTCGCCTACTTGGAGGAGGTTCCAATGGAGAAGGGAGGAATGTTTCTCAGCATGGTAGATTCTGTATCAAAAACATGAGCAGTATCGGTTTACTCTCTAGCGGGAGTAGGATCGAATCGATGATGACATCAAATCAACCACTTGGGTTTTATTCTCCAAGGGGAGAATGGGTCGACATGTGTAAATGGATCAACCACTTGGCCTTCACTCTCTAACGGGAGAGTATGATCGACCGAAGATGGGATCGAATCAACTACTCTGTGTTTCTAATTTAACACTAGAGTCGGATCGAATTCAAGGATGGGATCAATCCACCACTTGGTTAACCTGTCTAATCAAGATGTGGCTGCATTGGACTACATGATCAATCGGGACTAACTCGGGATGAAGGAACTAGATTGATCGTTCCATAAACTACAGGTGGGTCGATAGTAAGATTGCGATAAGCAGCTAGAATTTGTGGCTATGAAAATGTCTTCCAGGAATTTTGAGGCTTCATTCCATACGAGGGCAAAGGTGAGGTTGATGACTCCCTCCGCATAACCTACAAGGAAACTTGACTCCACTTTTCTCTTCCCAAGGGTATTTTGACCAGCTGACTGGAGGTCATCGGCATGTTGTTCAAAGGCTAATGGTTGGCTGGTTGGCTAGGATGTGTAGACCATACATCTATAACATTGGATAGACTGTGGCAATCCATATACACCCTTGCAAAGCCTACTGTGGGTACTTGGGCTTACTTGTTGTTTAGTGATCTTGATAAACATCAACACACCCTAAAGCATTGACTAACAAGAACCGGTTGTTTTCCAAACATGTCCTGGTTGGTGCTTGATCCCACTTATTTTTCTTCTCTTAGTTCGCTTTTCCTAGCCACCTGTGTTGTTGAAGTAGAGCTTTCACCGGTGAAGAAGATGAAACTGGAAGAAGACCTTGCAAGGGAAGAAGGTGAAGAAGATCTTACCGGTTAAAGAAGGGGTGAAGGATCAACATGAGTTTGATTTCCTTGGGGGAGAGTGCTTGCAAATGAATCACTAAATGCATTCAGGATTACCTAAGTGGAAAAACAACCATATCAATCCAAATCACAGACCCTGGAAGGCTCAAAGTAGCGGCGTGAGGAGGACCAATGTTTCCCGTATAGGAAGGGAAAAAGGTTCCTCCGAGTGTGGGTTCCTTCATTGGTCATTCTGGAACCCGACACCATATGTTCAAATCCAACCTAGAGTCCTGCTAGGGAAAATAAACAACAAATGCTAAAAATCTAGGAAGAAAGCAAACAAACAAAACCTTCTCACAATGAGCACACTAGTTGGTGATGAAATCCAACGTCGCGGGAACAAAGTAAGAAGGGGTTGAGATAGAGCGGGTAAAAAAGTTACATTGATGACCTACTTAACAGACTTACACCCTGGTGAAATCTCCCAGACATAAACGTGGGTATCCCCTCCAAGGAGCCCGAGTGAGTTTGGCCAATGTCGATTCCAGGTACTGTGAAGACTTGCCCCTCCACAGTCACCTTGTGTAAAGACCCTAAAGAGATATGCCACTAAGGTTACCAATCACTACAGTGATGCCTGGGGAAACATTCGGCAATCCGATCCACGTGCAAGGGCAGGGTATCTATCCTGAAATCAACTTGAAAGGACTCCACTCATCATTGTGGGTATACCTCTCAAGCGACCCCCATAATACGCGCAATCTCTACACCAATACCAACAAAGAAGGGTGAGTAACTATGCTAGTATCAATGCGACCTCGTGATTGACCCTTGAGTTAGAAGGGCTTCCTAGGAAAAAATGTAATAAGTGGATTTCACCACTCCCTAAGTCAAGATTCTATGTTTGTTTGTAGCTTTGGAAAGTTATCTTTCACACCTATTCCAAATCCCTACAACTAATCTAATGTAGGTTTGCTACCAGAAAATAAAAAAATGTCTAATCAATTTTTATAAGCGCTTTATTTTATGGTTGTTGTTACTCAAAAGTAAAATGGTGTGGACAATATGGTGTTTTGACCGACTCGACAATTATGCAAAGAGATGAAGATGCAATGTTTTCATTTCGATGAAATCTATGCTATGAGAAGGAGAAAACATTTTAATTCCCAGATGCACAATGTCCCAAAATTTAATTAAACTCATCAATATCAATATTCTCAAGAAATGAGAAAAATAGATTGTACACCAATACACGATTCATGGCCCCCCCATCTACATTATCACAATTTTTTATATCAAATGGGTGACAGGAGTGAGGGCGGTCATCTTTGAAGCTAAAGGAAACTAGAAGCTGAAGTTTATGTGGGGATTGGGTCACTCTACAAAAAATAAAAGAGAGGCCCTAACAACTTATCAAAGAATTACACTTCTTTCAAGATTTAGGTAAGGTGAGTTCATTGTCATCAATGATTTGTCCATTATCATTTTTTCTCTAAATCTATGGATTTCCCTTGCCTCTCCCTCTCTATTGAACATTTTTTAGAGCACAACACTAGTCTTCGATTATTGTTTTCCACATCTCTTCCTATCGAGTTTGAAGGATCCTAAACCATGAAGCAAACAAAATGGATAATAAAGGAGCTATTGAATCTAAAAGTAATTAAGGCTTCAAATGGAGGAGCAGTAGAGAATCATTCTCACTCTAATCCCACAATCATTGCTTTAGTTGAATGGAAAGGAGGGGCCTTAAGACTTAATAATTACTTCAACAATGAATCAACTAACATGCATAATATCACTTTGGTGCCACTTCATATGAATCAACATCTCATGGAGATAAAGGTCATGGGAAACCAACCTCGTGGATTTTTGTGGTCTCATACCCATTCATGACATCATTTAGCAGGTTGTTAATGTTGATTTTTCAATAAGCTAGGTTAAGCATGTAGTTCATTCCATTTTTACATTTTTCTTAACCATAAACAATAATGTTGCAGCAACCAAGATCACAATAAGAAACACCATGCACAAGAACACAAGAAGTATCCTGGGAAACCCTTCTAAACAAGGGAAGAAAACCTAGCCAAATCCTTTGCTATATTCTTCAAGATAAATGCCTTCACCACCAATAAGATCTAGCACACAAGAGGGTTCTCAAACCCTATAAGACTAGCGCCCAAGAGAGGTGCACACTTTTCCCAAGAAGATGTACTTGCTGAAATTTCCAAACTCATGTGAAAGATATGATTCTTCAATGGGGAATTTACCTTTACTTATACTAGACTTAGCCTATCAACAGAAGTGTCTATTGGCACAACATGGCTGACCTCACTAGATTATAATATAATTAATATTAACCAGATTAATTATATTTTACATTAATTACCAATCACATTAAGGTGGGGACGACCTGTACCCTTTACATTACAATTAGGGTTACGGGCATGTCTGACTCTTGAGCAATATAGCAAGGGATCTGATACACCCACTAGTGCTAATCCACTTAAGAAACACTTATTCACTAGTGCTCAGCCACTAGGATCGCATTCACCTGTGCTCATCCACAAGCACGTCCACTCAACAGATCTTCTTTCCCACTGCATTACACAGGAGAGTCATATGGAGTTTCTCTTCAACTCTTCTACTCAAAGGAGGCTAATACATCATCTTCATTTTTGTTCTCATGATGATGCACCCAACACTATAGGATTTCACACGTTCACCTTGTGCTCAGCCACAGGCAAGTCCAACTCTGCAGATCACTTTTCTCACTTTGTTACACAGAATAATCATCCAGAGTTCTTCTCAACTCTTTTTATGAAGGAGGTCATATCTACATTCCAGCTTTGTCTCAGATAGGAACCACGCACCCTTCTCATGGGATTTCTCTTAGGTTTGTAAGTTGGAGAATGTCTCACATAGCTGCAATAATCCACATCTCACAGGTTTGTAAGTTGGAGAATGTCTCACATAGTTGCAATCATCAACACTCCCTCTCAACTAGGGAGGCATTCTTCATCATGCCAAGTCTCACAGGGATGTACTTTGAATTTTGTCTTGGCTGGAGTCATCAACACTGCTTCTCAACTAGGGAGGCATTCTTCACCAAGTTATTTTGGTGAAGATGTCTGCAATCTGCTCATGTTGTTATCAGGTAAATCGGTGAATCCAGACATAGACTAATCCCCCTAGATCCACCTAGATCTAGAACAAAACACGACAGGACATGACGTTTTCCCTAGGTTCTAATCATCAAATTTACTACCAAACAAAAGATGATAGACATACCTTTAAATGTCACTTCCTTATGTCTTTGTTGTTCATGTTTCACTCTGATGCTCTTGTGATACTTATCCTACAATGAGACACAAACCAACCAAAGTGAAAGTAGTAAAGTATATTCAATGACAACCTATGCATATGATCAAGGAATTATGAAATAAAATAAATATAATTCTATGGGAAAGAAGCATGCCACTGTATTATATTAAATAATAGGAAGATAGATTACAACCGGATGCCTTGATGTCGTAAGGTTCCTCCCAACAGTTCCTTGTTTCCCACACACTTTTGATCCAAGAATTATGAGACTATAGATATGACATATATCTTGACAAAAGAAAAACTCAAAGCCACTCTAACCAAGCTAATAATTCCAAGCCAAATCCAACTTAATCCCAAGCCAAGCTCAAGCTAACTTTCTCCATGAGAGATCCTCTCCTTTTATAAGCTAAAGAGGATAAGGTGAGGAGGTTAGGACGATCCCACTAAATCATGAAAGAGAGTAAGATCCAAACCATTCGGAGGCCACCTCACCATAGAAGCTTCTCCTTATAGAAGCATCGAGAAAATGCCCATTTTCTCACGTACGAAGGTCACTGTGACCTGGCTATAGTGCAACCTATGGAAATTCTGTGCCCTAGCTATAGTGCAGCTTGCGGAAATCAAGCATTTCCGCACCCCAGCTATGGTGAAGCCCACAGAAATCCTCCAAAATAGGGTTTTTACAGAGGAAAACACAACTTATTCTCTCAAGGAAAGTTCTTCTCCCTTCTTTCTTCAAGAATTCAGGCCATTGACTTCTCTGAAGGCAACAGATAGGTTTACATCATTAACGATCATGAGGGTGATGAAAATAATGTGTAACACATGTGTAGGAAGGTATTGCATGTGTACAATTTTCCTCTGCATCATATCTCTGATATAAGGATATTGCATCTCATCGTGTTTCAATCCATCAGGAAACATTGGGTTCTCAAGGATCTTTACACACAACTCTTGGTTATCATAATAGGATCTATCTCATGGTCAATTAAATATGTCGGAAGCTTGTGAATCCACATTGCTTTGCACACTCGATGTTATATACTCTGCTTTTATGGTATGCAAGACCACAGAGTTTTGTTTCCTGCTACATCAGGAAATCATGGCAATATTCACGGTAGAAAATCAATCGGATGTGCTCTTCCGGTCCATTGTACTTTCTACTCAATATGAATCGGCATATCCTGCAAACTCAAGTTCGCATAGGAGGCATATCTCAGGCCATATCCAATTGTGCCTCGTATATATCTCAATACATGTTTTGTTTTTGTATAGTGAGTCTATCTTGGTTGAATTAAGAAATGACTAAGCACATTCACTCCATAGCATGAATAAAGTATGGTGTTAACCAGATACATCAGTGATCCAATCATTTGTGGATCAGTCTCGTCTGAATAATCATCAATATTTTTTCTTTAAAGCCATCACGGTGGTTTTTTCATTCTGTCATACTGAACTTCTTTAATATTTTCACTGTATATTTTCCTTGAATCAGAAAAATCTCATAGGTCCTTTGTCATACTTCTTGTCCCAAGAAGTAGTGCATCATACTCAGATTCTTCATCTCAAATTCAGAAGTCAAGGATTACTTGTATCCAACAAAAAGGCTTTCTAAATAAGTCATCTAAATCAGGATCTTGTCACCAACACTGTAATAATATAGGTTTGGATCGGCAACACTCTTGGTGAAATCCAAACTCATCAATAATCTATTTATCTGATATAGTTTCAAATTCATGGATGGTGGTATGGATGGAAGTGTATCGGGTTTACTTAATCAAGTGTCTCATCATAGAAAACTCCCTCTGTTTGTGAGAAACATCTGGCTATAGATATCATTTTTTATTTCTCGAAACTTCCATCAGTTGCATGCTTGATCTTATAGATCCACTTGGAAGCTACCACAAACTTCCCTTCTAGTCCATGAATAATATCTTGTACATTATTCTTTAAGGTATATTGGTATTCTTATGTTATGGCATCTTTCCATACCTATTCTCTTATTGCTTCTCTAAGACAAGGAGGCTCAGCATCAATGAAGTGGCTCACAACTGAAGGATAGCTCTAAAATCTATTTTTCTTTCTCAAGATGTGCCTTGAGAGGCTTGTATGTTTCTCTGCCTCTTGCAAAGTTAGTCTAGGTAGGCCTTTTCTGCCCTAATGCAATATCTCTGAACATATCAACTAGAGCAACTAGATTAATGTTTGTCTCCCTCTAAACTGTTGAAGGGGGAGAAAGTATTGTCTTACTATCAATCTCCATATGAGATTCTCTAGATATTTGAAAGACAAACTCTTCTTCAAGGACAACATCTCTGCTTGTCTCAATCTGTCTCTGACCAAGGATGTCGATCTGGAATTTCTTTGAAGATTCATTGTATCCTTTCCTTCTAAAGGATCTATATTTGATCCATATTTTATGAGCAGAACGAAATGAATACATATTATTAACAGGTTCTTAACACAAAATAACAGAGATACAATAAAGCCGGTTTTCTATTCAATAACAAAATAAGATGAAACTGTAAAATGCAGTGGAAACAAGCTTGTTGGAATGGTGGTGGCTTATCTCTGAGAAGAGATGTGACGGCAGCGCGCATTCGCAAGAAGAAGGTTACAATGAGGCTCTGAAGGCATTTTTTCAATAAGAAAGAATGCCAAAAACCCTAGACATCCAAAAACCTAACCCTAGGAGATGAAGCGCCAAAAGTCATGTGGGCCCCGTTTGGGTAAGTTAGTACATCAACTTCCCGGGGTCGTAACTTTTGCATACAATATCTGTTTTAGGTGTGTGATAGCCCGTTGGAAAGGTATCATCGAGGAGATTCATTTTGGGGGCTCAATTATGCCTTAAATTATCGTTAAGGAGCTCAATACCAAAAAAACCTTCATTTAGGCCCTCAAAATGGCCCCGAAAGTTAAAACTGCTAAAGATAATAAATTGCCAAAAATGTCAGAAAACTATTTTGAGCCAGTTGGAAAAGGTGGGTGGCCACCGATATCCATATGGATCAATCCTCCCTCCTTAGGAAGCAATTTTATCCATTGCATTAAGGTCCCCCATTAGATGAGGAAATTTCTGTTGAATTTGGCCCCGGGTGAGCCACTTGCCTTGGTGCAAGAGCTGCCCTGCTTTGACGACTCGATAAAGATGGATCCTTTGTTGTCGAGTGACCTTGATCTGTCTATCCACAATATGATCATTGGATTCCTGTTGTATGCAGTCGATATTGAGCTTTGTTGGTGTCAGTTGTTCTACTACTTCTGTGGTGTCCAATAATGGTGGGAAATAAGGGCGAAGGAGATCCACGTTGAACACTGGGTGCAGGCCAAGGAAAGGAGGAATGTTGAGCTCAAAAGAATTATCCCCCACAGCCTTGGTGATATTGTACAGTCCATAACGGAGTGGGTGAAGCTTCTGATGGGGTCATGTAAGGCGTTCTTTCTGCAAGTGCAACCAAACTTTGTCACCCACTTGAAACTTATGCGGCACTCAATGTTTCTCTTGGCGTTGTTTGTACTTGTCATTGGACTTCTGTAGGATATCTTGAACCTATTGGCGGATGTGTTGGATCCGCTCAATGAACCGGGTGGCTTTGTCAGCTTCAATTGGAGAAGGAGATGAGTCAATCGAGGTGACCGCAAGGGGAAGTGCAACATCTATGGGACCCAATGGTTGTAATCCCAACCCCACTTGAAAGGGGTTGTGGCAGGTTGAGCTATGAAAGGCTCAATTGTAGCTATGTTGGACATAGGGAAGGCTCTCATCCCATGTACAAGGGTTCTTTGAATTATACATGCGAAGGATATGCACAATCATTCGATTTACAACCTCGTTTTGGCCATCTGTCTAGGGGTGGAAGGTCGTGGATTTGGTGAGCTTGGTGTCCAACAGTGACCAGAGGCTCGAATAGAATGTACTGATAAATTGACTATCCCGATCTAAGACAATGGCTTGTGGAATTACAAAATGTACCCAGACTCGTTCAAAGAAGATCTTGGTAATGGCCTCTATTGTGATGCCCTTCTTGCAGGCAACCAGAATCGCCATCTTAGAAAAGTGATCAACAACCACAAAAACATAGTCATTTCCCTGCTTGGTAGATGGGAGGCCCGACATGTAGTCCATTGAGATGATTCCCATGGCCTGTCAGGAGTAGGAAGAGGGGTGTACAGGCCCTGTTTCTTGGTGGTCAGTTTGGCAATAGCACAGGCAGTGCAGGACCTAATATACTTGTCAACCTCTTGTCGAAGTTTCGGCCAATAGAAATGTTTTTGTAGCATCGCCAATGTCTTTTCGATGTCGAAGTGTCCTACCACCCGATGGTAGTGGGATTCCCAGATCAGCTTCGCTCGCTCACTTGACGGAACACAGATATGTCCCAGACAACACAACAACCCATACTGAAGATGGAAATTATCGACAACTGCATTTGCACCCAACATTTTGTAGGTGGTGGTGAAGTCAGAGTCTGTCTCATAGAGTTGGGGCCATCCAGATGTCTCATGGCCGCAAGAGTCTAGCACCGTGGTGAGTGTCGCGACTGGCGATCCACTGAGGCAATCAGTGACGCGATTGGTGCTTCATGTTTTATACTTGATGTTGAGGTGGAATTGTTGCAAGTATGTGGACCACTTTTGATGGCGGTCATTCTGCAATTTTCCCTGTGTCTGCATGAACTGCAATGGCTCATGATTAGTGTGGATGAATGTCTCCTTCCCAAGAATGTAATGTCTCCACTGGCGGCATGATTTCAAAATGGAGTACATTTCTTTGTCATAAGTAGGGTACTTACAGACAGTATCTGATGGTGTCTCACTATGATAAGCCACAAGGTGGCCGTGCTGAGTGAGAACGGCGCCCACAACATAGTCTGAAGCATCTGTCTTGATCTCAAAGGGATTTTGCAGGTCTGGTAGTGAAAGTATTGGGGTTGAGCACAAGCGTTGCTTCAAATCATCGAATGCTTTTTGTTGGGACTAGGCCCATGCAAATTTCTCCTTACCACCACCCCTGTTTATTTGGCTGAGGGCCCATACAATATGGGAGAAACCCAACACGAACCTGTGGTAGAAATTAGCAAGTCCCAAGAAGATTTGAAGCTCAGTGAGTGTTGTTGGGGCTGGCCAGTCATGGATGACTTGGATCTTGGTTGGATCCACATGTACTCCATGTTGATCAATGATGTTGCCCAGGTAATGGACCCTGTCCATGCCGAAGAATTATTTTTCCAGGTTGGCGTATAGCTTGTACTACCGCAAGGTGTGCAGAACCTGTTGAATATGCTACAAGTGTTC